>MU866232.1:0-74394 GCA_033296915.1 Triangularia setosa | reverse complement strand
CGCGGGGGCGGGGGGGGGGGGGGGGGGCGGGGCGGGGCCCCCGCGCCCCCCCCCCCCCCCCCCCCCCCGCCATCAGTGGGTGGTGAGTGGTCAGGGGTATTGCTGTGGCTTGAGGAGACTTTTTGAGGGAGGGGTTTTTTGTCGCTTTTTAGTGCCAGTGTCTGCATTTCATCATGGAGACCGACTGAAGAGTTGACACGAAACGGATTGCATGTTTTTTTTTAGTTGCAATATCATATCTTAAGTCTTCAATTTGGTCCGAAGAATGAGGTTCGTGCCACTAGCAAAGTTGGGGTGGCACGCCGGGTCAGGACCAATGCTAATCGTAAATGGCAATGTCTTCGCGATGACGTTGGCCCCTCAACAAACTCTTAAAACTATTACCCGGCTGCACCTGACATGATCCTTCCCTCCATTCGTGCTCTCCCCAGCCCTTGTGGCAGCAGTCAATTCTACCCGTAGCGCGCCCGCCAAGCAAACCTCTTGAAGCTTGCGTTGGGCGTCGAACCACCCAGGTTTATGCAAGCCCCATCGTCGCCATCATCCGATTTGATCGTGGACAATCCAACCAGCCAGACCGCTTGAAGAACAACGGCGACGGCTTCTTCTTCTTCTTCTTCTGTCCATCTACGAACTGACAGTCCTTTTTTGCGCAGCACAATGGGCAAACTGAGAAATCCTCACAGGCAAAAATGTGGGCGAGTTGGTTCAAATCACCATTGACTCTCCCAGGGGCCCGACTCACAGATGGGGTTCAACCTACCCCGGTGGCCAATGTTTGGAAATTTTCGTATCTGTTTTGTTTCCTTTCATTGTTTTCCGCATCTTGTGCATAATGTCTATACGATTGCCAAAAGCAGTTGGATGTTTGCACTCAGGAAAATACTGCAGCCCAATCTTTCATATTGATAGCACACTCAAAAGCTCCGATGGCGGCTGACAAAAAACGTGATATTGGAAAGGCGTCAACCTCGTACATCTCAGGGCAGCAGCCATGTGGCCGCTTCCAGGCGCTATCGACCACGAGGCATGGCGCTGGTGTCTCAGCCCTGAACGCCACGATCCACGGCATCTTCCATAATGTCATTATTTTGGTACCAAGGGAGAGATTAGTAAACACCTCCGGTGCAGTCACCCTTGTGTAGATTAACTAGATCATTAGTGATAGATGCGAGCTACCATTCTTGTGTCAGTTGAGGCTGACTGTGGTCTATACCACACAATCAGTTTGCCTCGTTATCGGAGGGGAATGTCGCGCCTGCAGTTGATAGAGTCGATACAAGATGTGAGACAGCAGAGGACAGGGTAAGGTATGGCCCGATTGGAAAGGAAAAATCTCACTCAGCAAGAACCTTCTATCCCCTCTCGGTTACATAGTTCACTTGCTGACCTGCCAGGGCCTGTTACAGCTTCACTTAGCACTTTTATGCAGCAATTCTCAAAGGTGGAAGATGAACAAATGGCGGGGCAAGACTCCCAGACCTGCTGCCCTGAACCGTGCAGTGCCGTGCCGCCCGCCTGCAACCAACCACCTATCTCGACCTGGTGGTTTCATTTTCCTCCCAAACCATGTCGCCACGCGACCGCTGCCTCAGATCTGCATCGGCACTCAAAACCTCCAGGCTGCCGATGTTCACTTTACTTCCTTGAGAGCCGGCTACTAATCAAGAAGGGCTGTGCAAGTCTGTAAAGCCCAAGTGTAAATTACTCATGCGGCGTTTTAGGTTTTGTAATGTTTGTGAAACCTGGCGTTTTGGGCTGTGAAGATGGACATAGAGAAGCGGGAGACGACATTATCAACGATGCAATGTGACCTCTCAGCTTGGAGCCTTCCGGGTTGTCAACTGAGGATGATTTGTGTTTCAATGCGAGTTAAACATGGGCCAAAAAGACGCCGTGCCAGATGATCCTAGCAGGAGCCTTTCTTAGGAGTTCTGCATCAATCTGAGTGTATGCCAACCCCTATCAAGATGCTCAAGATCAAACTCCGATACCCGAATAACGGTCACCGGAGAACGTACGTCAATCAGCCACCACCATTACCCACCGGCCATCAGGCAGCTGGCACCTTACAACAACAACAACAACAACAACAACAACAACAGCAGCAGCAGCATTATAGTCAAAAGGCAGCAATATTCTCTCCCCTCACATTGGACAGACCGCAAATATCGGCCGCCTAAGCACCTATTTTCACTCGTGCCAGGGCTTTTTTGTTGCAGCCTCGTATCCCTCCACAATCCACCTGCCGGTTAGTTTCCGGTTCTCTCGATAGTACATCCAGGAAACATCAAAGAGGCTGTGCATTCTTGTGATTTCCAATTCCTCCGGTTTCCTCCGCAGAGCCCACCGAAACAAGTATCTCAAAGACCGCAATACAATGCGGAAGGCTGTTGGTTCAAGCGACCTTAAAAATCACAAAAAACTGCGTGCATGTAAGAATCCTTTTCGGTTCCGGATATCTGGAACCGTTTTCGAGAGGTCGAAATGCTTGCCGCCCGGCATGCCCGGTCGGTCTTACTGGAAAAAGTCCGGAAAAAGAAGGGGTGTGTGATGCTCGTGTGCCACACCGAGAAAGCCACCACAACGGACCCCAACTGCAGGAAGTGACCGGTGTGAAATCTGCAAAAATGCCGTTGGGGGCGCTCCCTTGTCCCGGGATTCCCTTGCGATGTTGTGTTCCCATCTATTCTTTATACGTCTCGCTGAAGCTAGTGAGGATGCTTCAGGGAGGGGGAGGTTCGGCTCCGAGGATAAGCGGCGGGAGTCACCGGCAGTTTCTACCGTAACTTGTGCCGACATATGAGATGAGCACGGAGATCCATGCTGTGCAACCCATGGAAGGGAGGTTGTGCATCACATCAACCGCATGCTTATTCCAGGTTCCGGCAGTAAACATGCCAAAGCAGGTGAGGGTTAGGAATGGCTCTCGACGAGAGTGCAGATGAAAGAAAGTCTGAAACGCCCCACGACTGCGGATTAGGGCTGTCTATCTGCTGTCGACAGTGAATCACCGCAGGAGGTACCGGATACCGCAATCAAGGTTAAATGACGAGCAAAACGGCACGGTGGTTGCGGCAGCTATCGTCCTTTGCGGACCCCTGGCGCCATTCCAATTTCAATGAAGCCTCGAATCACCAAGCACGGCGGTAGCTTGAGCCGGCTCGCCGACCCTCAGTCGAATGTCACTGTCCCATTGCATTGATGAAGCATCTCCATCGTATGTCGCATTTCGCGTCTGTCATCTCGCTACTAAGAATTTAAGCGCCAGATGCGCCATGTGTGCTGTGCGTGCTGCGATGCGACATTGCTCACGCTGTTTTGCTCCGATGACACTGTGCTCTCCTCCTTGCTCGACCTGGCCGAAATCCGGTTTGAGTTGAGTGAGGGCAAGGGCGCAAAGGGTGACGGCATTCCTCGGCCGATATTCAAGTGGTCAACATATCGTAGTCCAACGAGCCCTCGAACGGTACCCTTTGTCTAGACTCTTGCCATCGACACCGCTGGCAAGGATGCTATATGTTCGAGCGCACCCCTGACGCCCTCGTGGTGGTGGGGTGTGGCTCCATTTCCATTGTGATGCTCCCCTTGTCTCAGTGAGTTCTGTGAAATGATTGGATACCGACTGTTCGGGTCCGTCCGTGCGCAAAGCTGGAGATGATGTGGTGCTTGTCAGTGGTCGCAGTTCGCAACCGAGAACCGAGGACTGTGCCAGACACATGTGCTGAAATATGTACAGTTTCGTTGGTCGTTGTTGCCGGATTCAGGCTCAACGCCGGCGCCATCTTTGACCTCAGACTTGAGAGAATGAATGAAGGTTGGGTTGGAAGGCTTCGTTCTTGGGCCTCTTGCAGCCAAGATAGTGGTGATATCCAGGCCAACCGTACCAGAAGGGATCCCAAACGAGGCTTCGTTCTTGTGGTTCGAGGGATAAAGAAGTCCGCATCACCGGCTTGTACCCTGTGATCAAGGGAGGGGTTGCCACATGACACTTCAGTCTGGATGCTGTGCAGTCGAAGTGATGGTGGGGTATGTAATCAATATCCAGGGGCTTGGCGTGCCAACCGGCGATAACCTTAACCAGACTCACGACTAAGTTAAGCGCCCGGATGGCACAGGGCCTTCCAGGGCTCGCAGCAGAAATTCAACGTGTGATCCAACACATGACGTGCCTTGTCTTAACAGCTGTATTAAGACGATCCGTTCCCGGGATGGCATCGCTGGAAGAATGTGGGTATGACGTAGGCTGGGCACTGTTGGGGGGCCAAACACCTAATTCCGTCCCTTGAACCACAGTCGACAATGTGCGACTGTGCATCCCTAATGTCTCCACAAAATTCCAGCTACACTGTGAATCCTGCTCGAGACGAGCCACTCCGAAAACAGCCAACCTCATATCCGATCGTCGCAGTTCGTGAGCCGGACAGTGGCAGAAAGTCTCTCGGATGGCCTCAGTGTTCAGATGCCTTGGTTTCGCAGTGGGAGGAAAAGCAAGGCGGGGTCATACATGTCATAGTCACCGCCCTATCCAAAATTTTCGCTACCCCTCATTGTACGTAGGTCTCTCTGTGTAAGGGGGACAGCAGGTTGGCAGCGGGACGGACAGCGGGATTTGCAACAGGGACTGGGTTCCGGATGGACAGTCCCGCCTTGCAGCTTTTCTGTTTCTCATGACCAACCATCTCGAAGCTGACATGTATGCGTGGAAGAAAACATCGTCCTTGACTGACCTGATGTGACAGGTCTTTTGCTAGCCACACCCCCGTGTTGGTCGTTCGCCTGTCGCCGGCTTGAGGATGGGGGACGGCGAGAAAACGGATTAGGGGACCACGCAACAAAGGAAGAAAAACCTGATCGGATGTGACTTGTCAATAGCTTCATCCTGATTCAAGACCTTGCCTTGAAAGAAGTCCTCGCAATGCGTAGCCCATGCAGCCAGGCGATGGGTGGCACTTTGAGGTTGGGGGTCCGCCAAGAAAGCTGCATGCGGGGAGGAGGGTGGCCAACAATCAATCGACCGTTGTATCCGAGACTTGGTCCAATGTAACTTCTTCATGACACAGAGACCACTTGCATCTATCGCACACCCTCAAGGCGGACAAGATGATGAGAATTTGGTGACAGCAACTCACCAGACAAGAAACCAGGCGTCCTCCTTGCATTGCATAGATCATGAACATGTTAGCGCCTCGGAGATCACGGTGACAATCCCCGGCCTATAGAGAGGACGCATCCCAAGTCGAACTTTTGGTTACTCAACGCAAATCTGTTCAGGTAATCCCGGTGTTGATACGCCTGTTGGTTGGTCGCAACCCTAAAGATTGAACTCGTCCAACCTTCCTGATACACCGACGTACAGATGCCGGCATGGGGGTGCGGCAGCCTCAACACTCTGACAGCTGCGGTGTGTACACCCATCCCAAATCCCGGTCTTCTTTGGTTGCTGGAGTTGCTTTTTCCATCGTAGCCAAAGCTCTCTGCCACGTCGGCCTGAACCTTTTTGGGCGGGAGATTTCAAACCATATCACCGCCCCCGTGTAGAGCCCCGCCATTTCAACCTGGAACCACAAATATGGAAAACGGAAACCCGACCTCGGGGCAAGTGCCTCCACCAACCGCCTCCAAGAGCATGCAATAGTCTCCTGCAAGTAGCCCTCGGCTGGGTTTGGTCTCAGCTGCTTTTGTCTCAGTCTCTTGCGCAACAATCCCCATAGCCGGAAGGCGGTTGGCCGGGGCCGATGACCTGGCAGAGCCAAAACGACGAATGAGAAGAGTGGTTGGCTGTCTTGGAGCTGCATTGTTGTGCAGTAGTGAGGATAACGGAAGCTCATGTGGTCACACCTCGGGGCATGCTGACAGCAAGAAGCAATGATGGCGTGCCCTCGCTTGCTCCAGCGTCTGCTCTCATTGATCCGACCGGGTTTTTGGGACCTTTTGATAGCCTGGGGGGTCCCAGTCGATCGGTGGAGGGTCCCGCTTGATCGAGATTGGATCGCTGCCAAACCGGGTACGCGGGACATGTGTCCCAACCTCTCCATTGGCGGGTCTCAGTGGTCCGTCTCAACAGTCGTCATATTAGTGGCCCGCTTTCAACTAACTGAACTAAACCCTACACCAGTGAAGTGGTGCCGATCATGGTATTTTGATGCGATTTAGAGTTGCCATCTAACAATCCGACCTTCCTTTTTTCGAGGCCTTGACAGGCAAGAGATCATGACGTGACTACCTAGCTCAATACTCAGCTGCCGGAGGCCAGCATCTTCTGTCTCGGTCTGATGCCTGGTGATTGTTTGTAAAATAGCGTCAAAAAAGCCGGGCTTGGCTGTCGTTCTCGAAAGCCTAGGGGGAAGAAGGACCTTCGGAGATTCTGTATCAGAACTTCTCTATTCGGCATTTCATGGCGATGGTGCATTTCTTCCCGCTAGCATCCTTGAGAGTTTTGGAAATCCTTAGCCTAGCCATTCTGCAGTGAGCAATGGCACACGGCATGACTCGTTCGCGAATTGGCTGAAGACGCCGGCCACCACGGCAAGCGGCATTCGAGGCGCTCCATCACTAGGCTGGCAACTGTCAAAGGAAGCCAATCCGAATCATGAAGAGCCGGGGGTGGAGTAGGAACGAAAGGGTACGCGCGCCCGACCCGAGAAGCCGGTGCAGTAGCGCTCCTGTGGGCGTCCCGTTCCGTCGCCATCAAGAACCTACCACCGCGGGTCTACAACCTCGCTCGATTCGAACTTCAGGCCGAGTAGAGGGTACCAACGACGCAATCGAGACCGCGCATGTCCTTCTTCTGAAAACACCTCGCAGTCCGAGTTACGCGCAGTAATGCAACGAACGCACGATTATCGTAGTCTGGCACGTCTAGGTGCATGCAGACCGCAGGTGTCAAACGCTGATTTGACCGCAAACTTCCCGCGTGGGGAGGGGTTGCCAGGCCTAAATGACGCACACCAACTTGAGCTCGACGATCGCCATCGGCCCTGAGCCATGGGTATAGAGTGTTTGGTCCGCTCGGCATAAGCTGTGAAAAGGCCCGAGGTCAGATATCAGTTCGCAGCAACGACGCACAGCGTTTGGTGCGTTTGCAACCCCCGTTCCAGTTGCCTGCAGAGAGAAGGGTGAAGGTTGCGAAGTCTGAGAGCTGCGATTTGACAGATGAGCAGATACCCGACAAGGGCCATGATGACATGGAGGCTCGAGTCCCGCATAACCCCAGCGATATCTGACAGTCTGCGGTACGAAACCGGACCTTGATTCCGGTGCTTCATGGTGCATCCACGCTGATCGGTGGCTTTTCCAATCGCATTACAAGCGGTGGGCCATCAATGACAGCTAACATGTTCTCTGTAGAGGGCCGTACTTGACCGTCTCATGATGCAAACAGGCTGCAGCCTTGTCAAAAAATGCCACACACAACGATTGGCGTTCCGTCAAGAAGAGGGACGAGCGGTGGCAAGGGCCATCATCCGTGATGCCAGATGTGAATTGGAGTTATAGAGCGGTGTTCTGCTGGAATTACGCAGCAGCTTCTGAGGGAGCGCGGAATCAGAGCCCAGGAGTATAGCAGGGTTATCTAATACCTAAGCAGTAGAGAAAAGAGCTTGTGGAGCGCAACTAAATGCAAAAGGTAGCTGACCATCCCAGACCCATGGTGTACCTATTGTTGCTTTCCAGAAGTTTATCTGGGCATCTCTCCATATGGCCGCGTCAACGCAGCTGCTGGTGACTGGTAGCCTACCCTTCATGAGCCACAAAGAGGGTGTGCATCTTGCAACCGACAGATTTTTTTGTTGGATCCAGATGCCGGTGTCTCCCTTCTGGACCGCTCTTTGGCAACAGGCACAGTACCATGTGCTCGTCCGGGGAAGACATACAGAGTCCGCACCGGAGCATTGTCTAGTCTGTTCAACAGGCGGGCATTCCGTGCGACCAAAGGGACTTCCCCACCCTCATGGTTGTCCACGAAGCAGCTCCAGTGACAGGAGCAACGCTGTGGGTGGCTGAGCGTGGTCTATGAGCAACCGGCCAAAACCTTACAACATTGTCCCACGGATGTCATGAATCAGTTAGATAATTCCACGGTCGATATGGCGGCAAAACAGTAAACTTCTCCAATGACAGGCATGAAATGTTGCAAGGTAAGCGACAGCAGTGGTGGACTCAAGGCCGTGATACTGGTGCTACCAGTCATGGGAGTGGTCTCCCGGCCGTAATGCTGCTCAACTCAGACCGCACCTCTTTGAGCTCTTGAGTTGACAGTCGATGTAATCGTCGTTCCACTCAACAACCCAGTCAGGTGAGGAGTAGCGTGCTGATGTTGATGTTGACGTTCCCCCTGGCTGATGCCTTTCCGGTCCACAAAGTCCCGACTGCAAATTATCCGTATCGAGCTTTTAAATCCCGGCGACCCAGTGCTCCTTCCTTTCGGACCTTGTTCCTTAGGTGCAGTCCCTCGTGCCACAGCCTTCTGCTTTGTGTAATACCAAGGCCAGTGACTGGCCTCAACACGACGCATGGGACTTGAGACATGGTAACACAACTACAACCACAACCACAGCCGAAGGTCGAACAGGTGTTCCAGACACTGTGTAACCCGAGGAATGCCGTTGACATCCATGTTTCTGCTCTATGCTGTAAACTGATGAGTTTGACGGATATCAGTGAAGTGAGGTGTTGAGCATCCATTGCATTGCAACTGATTATTCAGGAGGAGAGGAGGCGTGATAAAAAAAATACTACGGGCTGTGAACTCGTTGGGATTGTACAGACGAAGGGTATATCTCGACAGTTGATGACAAAAAAAGATGCTAGAACTTGCGCTTCTTCTTTACGGGGCCCGCTGCTGCTCGATTCTCCAGCTCTCTTTGCAATTCAGCCCGCTTCCGGTCAGCTCGTTCCTGCGATGTTTCGCGATACTGCTCCTTGGCAGGTGTCTTGCTCTTGCTCCTCCCTCTACCATCATCGCTTGCAGCCGATGCTTCGGCGTCTGGGTTTGAAGCGTGTTTCCCGATGATACCAAGCTTGTGTCTTTTTAGTGTTGGGCTAGGTTTGTCGTCCACATGTGCCGGTGAGATGGATCCTTTGGGTTCTGGTGATGGCGGGTCTGGCTTGGCCTTTCCTCCGATGCGGCCCAGCCCTCCCCGGTTTGGAAGTTGCTTCGAGGGTGGTGGGGGAGAAGGGCTCCGATCGTTTTTTTGGTCATCATCCGAGGCCGTCTCCGAGTCATTGTTGTAAGATCCCGCGGTTATCTTGGAAGCGGCTTTCCTGGGAGATGTCTGGCGTGGCACCGGTGAGGTTGAGTGAATTTCGTGCCGGCCCAAAGCCCTGATTCGAGATTGTGCTGGCTTGCTCGGGGACGGGGTTTGCTCTTTCTGAGCAGAGGACACCGCCGGTTGATCCTCCTCTTTTCCGGAAGAGGTCTCATCATCATTGGTCGTCTCTGGTTGAGCTCGCGCGCAGGTGTCACGCTTCCGAGCGCCCGGAGGAGTTACTTGAACCTGAAAGTCGTCGTCATCCTCATTCTTCACCTTGGGCTCTGCGGTCGGTGGGGGCGAGGACGTCCGGGCCTTTTTTCTGCTGGGCCTGCCAACCAGGGCAACGTGCTTCCCCTTTCCAATCTTGGTCCACCAATCGTTCAGCGTGACGGGAGCTTCGAGATCAAGGTCCGGCTTGTACGTCAGGCCTGTGGCACCAAAGACGTCCTCCAGAAGGGTTGACACGTCAGAGGGCTGAGCGACAGAACGTAGCTCTGAAGTGCTATTCCGGAACTCTGCCTCTGAGAAAGGGGCAAGACCTTTCACCTTCGCTTCGGCAGCGGCTCTCGTGACTCTGCGCTTCCCAGACAGTGAGTTGAACACACGCTCAAGCCCGGTGCCAGTAGCCTCGAGCTTGTCAACAAGTCTTGTGATGATACCGTCCTTCTCCCGCAGGGCTGATATCAGCTGGTCAATTTCGCGCAATTTTGCTTCGTGGGCCTGGACCATGGGTAGCACCAGTTCGGTTGCAAGGTTGGATTGCGGACATTTCTTCAGTTGCATCGGCCATTTGAAGGGCTTCAGTGGTTGGGGCAAAACGCAGGTGACATGGAGCACAAGAGAATCATGGTCGTCATCTCTTGCCAGACTCAAAGATGTGTCCGAATGTTCGGGATCATCGTGGTCAAAGGCAGCCCGAAGCAGCTCGAGCATGCGGCGGATCTGGTCGGGTCCATCACTGGGATCAATACTGGTATCCTCCATCAGACCACGCTTGATAATGGGCTTTCTCCCCATGTCCTCAACCCAGACATTGGCGAGATCTGTGAGGCGAAACTGGTACGAGTCTTTGGTAAAGGTGGCCGAGACCAGTAAGGTGGGGATATCCGGGGCTGCGACGGGGAGAAGCCGCCATGATGGGTGGTTCGACATTGTGGTCTGGGGGGGTGGTGAAAGGGATGCAGACGCAAAGGGTATAACGGCGGACAAGGAATCTCAATGTGAGACTGAAATACGGTAGCTGGCGTTCTTCCTGCGGCTCGAGGCTGTATGGATACGCGCTTCTCGCTGCCGTGATAGCCTGAGATGATGCGGTGGCCGCTGCACCTGGCCTCTTCCCGCCCGATGCAGCTTCAGAGTAAGCAAGGACCCGGCAAAAACGCCCAAGGAGGAACCGCGACAGCAGAGGCTAGCAAAAGAGCCGCCTTTCAACTTTCCTAAACCAGTGTTAGAGGTGGTTCTGTGTCAGGGGGTGTGCGGCAACTGACTGATCAGGGTTCCACGACTGCCACGCGAGTACCAGAACTCATTTGCTCACAGGATGTGACGGCCGTTTTTGGCGGCTTATGGGTGCAGATACTGTAGCCAGTCGGGGACTATCGGCGTAACTGGAGTGAGTAGTGGGCGGCGGAGGGTTGTGATGTTGACGAGCGTAGTGCTTGTGCAGTGGACGTTGAAAGTAGAGTGGGCTTGGACGCGGCAGGTTTCCTTGGTGACGAACAGCCGGACGGACAAGTAGCTTTGATCTGAAGAAAAGGCCGGAAAAAATTGTGGGGATTCAGAGATAAAGAATTGCGAGTTGACCCGGGACTCTATGCTGGCCGCTCAAGCGCAGAAATGTCGAGGCTCAGAAATGGTTGGAATTGGTGATGTCAACGTCAATGGTAGATGCGACATTGCCTGCCTGCACGTGCCAGGCAACCGCGAAGATGGACCCACAATTTCTTGACGGCAAGGCAGAAGCAAAATGGAAAAAGACAACCATTGAGAAAGATGAGTCAAGCTGCGAACTTTGGGGAGAATTGTATTCAAAGACCTGTCTTGAATAGGTGCCTGGGTCTATTGTTTTCGTTATCTTGTAAGCCGTAAAGCTCGGCGTTGTCTTCGGCATCTCAGACCCCATCCCCACTTGGAACAAACTCCTGAAAACCATGCTTCAACCCTAACCCTTTCGACTTTACACGTGCCCCTATAGAGACAGTTGATAGGTCTGCGAAATAGTTTGATATGCATAAACACTATCCTGTAGGCTTATTGAAAACCTCTTGGCTATTTGGAAGGCAGGGAGACTGCTCTATCCACAGCGTATAGAGTGAAGACTGTTTAGAGGGCATGTCACTTGAGCACAGCTTCGATGATAAAGTAGTTTATATGCCTATCTTGAAACTGGTCGTAAAGGAGCGTCTGAAAGTAATAGAAAATGCAAAATATTTACAACGGGACAGGTTTTGTACCTTTGAGCCCCACCGCTCTTCCCGCAACCCCTTCTCCAGCCAGCCTTTTTCCAATCATCCACCATTGACCCAGCCCGTCATCTTCCTCTTCTTCGAGTTTTGCTCCACACACCCACTCGCTTCCAACAATCTTAGGAAACAGTAATCGAAGCCGACCCCGAGCTCTGATACCCCTCTGTAGCCACAATCTGATAATCATGGCTCCCTAGCCTCAACCCCTTGTCCGCCCACGCCTTGAAGTGGTTCCCCACATTAACACTCCCGCCCACCCTCTTGGAAGACCTCACGCTCCAGAACTGATCAAACGTCTTGGTTCCCTCAATACTAGGCTGGTCGTACCGCGTGCTCTTGGCAATCGTGTAAGTGCCCCCGTCCGTGCTGAAGGTGCCAAGCTTGGTCGCCCCCGAGCTGGGGTCGTAGGTCCCGAAGCTCTCAATAATGTAGTACTCGATGAGCGGGTTGCGAGTCCAACCGTAGATGGCGAGGTAGCCGTTTCCGGATGGGTTGAAGTTGCCAGAATAGTTGATCACACGGTTGGAGTTGCCTGGGTTCCAGCCTTTACCGCCGACAAAGTTGCCGCAGTTCTGCCAATTGACAGAGTAGGAGCCGCCGTTGCCGTTCTGGTAGTTGACAGTGCCACCGTTGTCGGTCCAGAAGGAGTAGTAGTAGCCATTGTGAGTGCCGGTAGAGGACGGAGTTCCAGCGCGGGCTTGAAGGGACTCAAAGACCTCGGTGGCATTGAAGGGGACGGCAAGGGCCGTGCCGCTGACCAGGGTGGCCGCAACAAAAGATTTGAAAGAGACCATAGTGAGGTGAGTGTCTTATCTGCTGGGAGGATGATGAGACTGGTGGTGAAGGAGAAGAGTTGAGAGTTGAGGCCCGGGAAGAGACTAGACTTATATACACATGACATCGAACCTCCGGCGGGGCTGCCTGAGAACCAACAAGGAGGTCTGTCTCCGATGGTCTAGTCTGGATGGACGTGTCTCTCTTCGAGGCTAGTACCACCATGTTACTTCCAACGGGCTTAAGACAATCGTATGAGTCTCTTTCGCCATAGCACCCTGCCCTTGCCCCTCCACGAAAAGTGACATGTCGTTGTCCACACCCCTAGCTCAAGCGCACGTATCAACACCCCAGCATCGTCAAGGAATCCGGAAAGCCTCAGTAACACAGGCCCCTATTCCCAGTCAAACGACGGATATGCCCCATGCCCCTTTCATCACCATTCTCCTCTATGGTGTGGTCGTCCCAGTCAAATGCTCTCCCTCTTTAGCCTAAACCCCATCTCCCGAGCGGTGTCCATGCCGATCTCCCTTCCTGCCGTGCGGGGCCCCGCGATGATTGATGCCGTGCAGCGCTTTGGTCTGGAGTACGTAACGTGTGAACCGGACGTAAACCCACCCAGGGTTTCTGGAAAGGGCAAGTCATTCCCACCAATCTCGTGCCGTGTTTGGGACGGTTGAAACCCCGGTTTGGGTCCGCATGAAAAGGATGTACCCCACAACGCCTCTTGTTTAGAGTAAATTGCACACTTCCTATTCAAACTGGATTGTTCCGTGATGTTGGGGCGTGCAAAAAAAACAGGACCCCTGCAGGGGATTACGACTACTGCTCATGGGACCAAGTGTTGGAACAACAGACAAGCTTGCTCGATGTAACGACGGGCTCGGTTGGCGCTCTGTCTGCCGTGAAGAATACCGTCAGCTCACTGTTACCTGTTAAAGGTATTCTTCAGCCTGAAGTCTTCCGTCAGGTTGTTGACGGCTGCTCAACATGAAGCTGGTGATCATCCTGGCGATCTGCTGAGCGGCCGGTTGAAGGGCAGGCAGATCGGAAAGACAGTCCGGGTCGCTGGGAAGGACAGAGGTTGCGGCGATCCGCTCTGTACGTACTTTTAATCTATGGTTCAAGACCCGAGATGTTTTCCGAGTGGCGGTTACAGGTCAGGCTTTGTGGGCCAACGTTGTCGCTGACCATCTCTTTTCATGACCAGCGATCGGCCGTAACAGGGGAACCCCAAGAAAAGCTTATGTCCGCCTCCGGATTCTTTTAGGCAAAATATTTCGCTGCAACACTCCTTGTTGTCTTTCGGTTGCTTCCGTGTGTATTGTCCTCAAAACTAGCCCCTGTGCTGTCTTGTATCTCGTACTCCAGCCGGCATCGTTGAGTGTCGTGTGAGTAGGTCACATGCCCTGATCCCTGAGGTCGGCAGGGTAAAAGCAAGACACGGATGGTGGGATAAAGAACTATGATTATGACAAGATGAGAGAATTCATCCGGCTAAGAGGTCGTTGATGGAAAGTTCCTGCTCTCAAGCGCAGTATTCGAACCTAATGTTGATGAATTTTGGCAGAATGTGAAGTCGAAGAAGATGGTGTGCGGAGGGTACATTGAAGTCAAATTCAGAAAAGAGCTGTCTCTGTCATTCAGTTGAACATGATTGAATTTGTGCCAGATGAAAATGTGGCTAAAGGACCCATCGCCTTTGCGGCTCGAGGGTCCGAAGTTGGAGCTTGAACACAATTGGCGCAGGAACCACTACTCGCTGTTAGGCGGAGAAAGCAGGAAGATGCTAGGTCTGACTGGCAAGAAAGTGCAATCACAGAGAAGATGGCCAGTCACCCCTCACCTCATTCTGAAGATCAAAGACACAACTCATTGCAAGCCCACAACCATCTATTATTCCATTGAAAAAGCACTACGCTACCACCACCATATATATCCATCAGTGAGAATGTACCAGTCCGTCTAAATACACATTATTACAATAGTTGCTGCTGCTACTGCTTTCGTATGATCGTCGTAGTAGTAGTTGTCGTGAATCGTCCAATCATCCATCCCTTTTTTTTTTGGTCGTCATCGTCAAGGTGGCCCCGTCATGCACATCTAAGAGCAAATCATTTACAGATAAACGTCTCTCCCGTCTCCTCTCCATAGAGCCATTTATCCGAGAAGTAGTTCTCGGGGTACTCCACGTCGACACATTTGCCGCCTCCTGTTGGGCCAACATGTGGGCAATGTACCTGTTGTGACATGTTTAGTCGCATGATCCAAGTCTTTGTAAAGGAAGAAAAAGCTTACATCAGGCCTCGTCTGCGTCAGTACCAAATGAATGGTTCTGCAGACGACATTGTCCCCCCAAGCCTCATCATACGTCCCGTAATTCTTTTTTGCCAGCCCCACCACGCAGTCCTCGATGCTATCCCACTGCTGATTCGGCCCATAGCACCTCGCCTGTGTCCCATAGCAGATCTGACGAATACTTTCCAACTGGAACGCTGGATTTCCCAAGCTCGCCGCCGTGGTTCTCGTCACCCAGCTGTTCAAATTCGGGATCCAGGCGTCATACTTTTCCACCTCACCCTCCTTGTTGAACTTCCAAAAGGCCACCTGCTTGAGCGGTGGAAGTGGCTTCCCGTGGTCAGGTGAGCCTGGGTTGACGACGCTGGTGTAGAGGTACACCACGCTGGCGGCGATGTCTCTGCACTCTGACGAGAACTCAACAATCTTGTAGCTGGTGATGGCGGCAGATGATGGGTTGGCCTGAGGCAGAGGCGACAGCGCAAAAAAATACTCGATGGAGTGCTCAAAGCCGGTGAAGTTGCCTACTGGGTCGACGCGGCCGACAACATTTTGGGCAAAGAGGCCTTTTGGCACAAACGCTGCGCCACCAAAGGTCAAGATGGGTACTTGGTTGGGGTAGACGGTGAGGTTATAGATGCGGGAGATGGTGTTGAAGTTTCGGTTCCGGAAATCGGTATTGGGATTGAAGCTCTTCCAAAATGTCTTTTTTGGTTCTGGCGTTGGTGTGTTGATTTCTTGTACTGAGATAGGAAAAGCAGACGCGAGCAGTGACGTTGCTACCGCCCAGAGTATAAGAAAGTTGGGTCGTAACATCGTTATCGTATCGTTATCGTAAAAATAGTATGTGGTCGTGATAATTAGAGTATCAACATGGCGTTTTGGTCGTGTTCAAAGTACTTTAGTAGATGCAATCCATCATACCCTCCTCCTCGGCTCGAGAAGAAAAACCCGGGCTCAAAGTGGAAGGGATGGGGACGGCATTGTTAAGTATGATGATGGCGTCAAGTTTTTCTCCCCAACCTCGTGGAATATTCTGAGGCTTTTACCTTGCTTTTTTGGTCTTAATCCCGATCAATAAGGTCGGGCTCGGCGACGTGGCGGTCAAGACATGGGGCCGTGTCTCCGCTCAGCTCCGTCGTTCCCTGCTCGCGGCGTTGACGCTAGGCTCAGAGGGCAACAACTTCGAGAAAAGAGGTGCATGCAGTGATCGAATACGGCGTTGTCGTGTCAGAATGGCATTCGTGCCTTTGTGCCACCGAGACGATGCATTCAATATTGGTCCAATGGCCTCGAGTCCAAGAGAAGAGAACATGCAGAGCCCGCATGGACGAGCGCCCGGGTGACGTGGTTCTTGAGTGCAGCGAACCAAAATGTGCCGCATTCCGGCTTTTCGGGATTTGGCTGTCTGCCAGATCAGTGGGGTGCCTGACATCATTCAGCAGCAATGGTTAGCATTGAAGCGAATACGACAATGACAGGAACCAGAAAAACACAAACAATTGATGCCCGGCCTCCTGGGAAGACCCTGAAAAAGTCCTGTTGGGCTGGGTGGTGTTCATGCTCGCGAGCCGTGCCAGCACACCATACCCAAAAGGTAATGCGTGAGGTGAGGCAAAGGTGAGCGGAAGAATGATGGAGTGGTCGGGAACCGGGTGATAAGGTGTGATTGAGGGCGGGGGCCTCTCGGTGGCTGGGCCGAACGATAAGGCCGCCGAGAACTGTGGGAAGGATTATCTAAGGCGGGTTTGATCCATCAGAGCCATCAAAAAACAAAAACCGAAGGGGAACGAATTGCGCGCCGAGTTGGGGGGACATGGACTGATGATATAATCCACCTCATGACTGACCCCGTGATCTCGTGCATTGCGTCCAAATGAATCCCAGATTTCAGCGGCCAAAAAGTCCAGGTCGTGCGCGCTTGGAGCTATTTCCCTTTTGGGCGGAAATTCTCCTGCAGCTGGAAAGATTTGTCGGCCAATCGCATCGCGCGATAGACAGGTGCCGATAGCACAACGCGGGGAAGCTTCCAACTGACTGGTTCGCTGTGTTGCTTCTCCCCTGCACCACACTGCAGGTCCAGCCGGGGCGCTCAATCCATTGCCGAAGCCGTGGCAGCCACTCACAGAGCAGAGCCTCGATGTCTTCGCCCAGCGCGCCAAAGTATCGAAATCAACCGACCAGTAGCAAACTCCAGACTGTGTGACAGCCCTATTGCCGTTGGACGAACGAGAGGCGTTATCCCGAGTCGTTGGAAGAGGCCGCGGTCTTGGCCTGCATATTCTCCTTGGACCCAGGCCAACAATGTCACTCCGAGCTATCATTCCAGTCCGCCACTGCTCTCCTCAATCAGCCCATATGTATTTCCAGGCTGCCCATCAAGAAATCCCTCTCAGTATCAGAATAGAGTCACAATGTTCATATACGGCACGGGCCCCAATGGCCTTGTCTTACACTCCTTTGCCCTCTTGTCTGAGTCCCCGTGCCACCGAAACACCTGACTGATGCACCGGACCGTCCCTTCACTTGATATCTACCTACCTAATATAGCAGTTTCTTAGTACAACCTCGTCCGCAAAATGGACACCATCGACGCGGCCACTGTGCCGGAAGAGTCCCTCCGCGCCATCATCTGGACTTGTTTCTCCACAGCTTTTGTGCTGGTGGCTCTCCGAACGGCCGTTCGAGCAAGAACATCCTCACCTACGGTCGACGATTACTGCATCTTCGTTGCATTAACATGCTTACTATCACTATGTGTCCTCGAAACAATACAACTTCCTTCTTTATATTACATCGCCGGAGTCTTGGCCGGCACAGCCCCGATAGTAGGCATCATCGAAGAAACGGAGCGGTACCTTCTCTTTCAGTTTCCCATCGTTATCCTCTTCTGGTCGACACTCTGGAGCGTCAAGGCCGCATTCTTGGCGCTCTACTGGAAGATCTTCCGGGATCTGCCCGTGTACCGCAGGGTGTGGTATTTCCTGGCATTATTTTGCTTGTTGGCGTATGGAGGGTGTTTGGTCACTTTGACGGTGTCATGTGGGGGTGACGTGAAGAACTTTTTTGGGTTTGCGACATGCGCAAAGCCGGAGCATGTGTGGGCATCAAACTTCAGTGTATGGTTCAGCACCGCGGTGGATGTTTTTACGGATCTGTGCAGTAAGTCCCCACAATTAACCATGACAAGCTGGCGGCAACAGGAGGAGACGCTGACGAGTGCTGGGAAACAGTTATGGCTATGCCCCTGAGGTTGATCTATAATGTCAAGGTGACTCTGAGACAGAAGGTCGGACTGGTTGCTGTCTTTGGGCTGGGTTTTGTCATGATTGCTTTTGCCATCATCAGAGCGAAGCAGGTGTTGGTGGAAAAGATGTTTGTCAATCTGACACTGTTGATGATCTGGTCCACCCTTGCAGCTTCCATCTGTGAGTTTTTTTCTTTCTTTTTTTCCCTTTTTTCCCTTCAACTCGTCACTCGACTCTGAATGATGAGACAAGCTAACAATTTCATTAGCGGTCATTGTCGGGACATTGCCTGCCCTGAAGGTTCTCATCACCGTACACTCGCGCAACTCAGCAAACCGGTCAAACCAACATTCTGCAGGAGGAAGCAAGCTCACTGGCAAGCAATCCATCAGCAAGAGTGTACGGATGGGGTCTATTTCGAAAGAAAAAAAGTCAATGCAAGGCAGCATGGATGCGATGGAGTCACAGGAGGAAATCTTGGTCCAGCATGATGTTGTGAGTTTTCCTCAGTCTTGCATCTGAGTGTCCATCTTTGTTGGCACTTGCTAATAGAAACCCCAACAGACTGTCTCCTACAGCGAGCCAGGCATTGCCATTCCTTATCCCGCCCACCCAAGAGACCTGTCAGATAGAGGGCAGCATTATGTTTGACTGAAAGTGAAAGAGTTATATGTAGAGGAAAAAAAAAAGGAACTGGGGGTTAGAGTTGTCTTGGTCGCCCAATATGTTTCAAAGAAGATACCCTTTGTCTTTACCATGTGTAATTTGCCTAGTCTCTTATTTCTATTCAACCCTGATGTCTTCAATGAGGCCGCCGTTTTTCCCGTGGCGTGGCCTCCAAGAACTTGGCACGCAAGTGGAAACAAATCCCCCTAGTGACTTGACGTTTCTCTTTGTTGGTAGCACAGGCAGGAGCGCCTTTGAGGTAGGAATTGGTAGTGTACAGAGACCTGAAACATGGTCGCTGTGCTGCAGAGTTCGGATAAAACACCTGTGCACATGCAAAAGGAGTCAGGGGTAGCGGTGCCAAGACTGCCACGACGTGTATGATCTTCCTCTTGCGCCTTCTCAGAAACGGTTCACGATCACCACCGGATGTTTTTACCCCGTGTTGCGTGCCGAATCAATTATCCGAGCGACATTGTGAATCTATATCAATAAGTCTTCCCGTCTCTCGATGTCATTGGAAGTTTTCTTTCTCTCCTCATCTGGCAATTCCAGTACCATCTCTTTCCAATCGTTTGAAGAGTTTTATTCTGGCAGTGCCGGACACTAGCGTTGTATTTATCATTCTCACAAACTATACGTTACCACTGTTGATCAGTTTAATCACAAAAGCCAACACAAAATGTATCCCACACTCTCCAAATCCATCCCCCTCTCCTTCCTGGCCCTGGCCAGTGTCGCCCTCGCAGACGACAACGCTGAGTCCGTCTCCACCCTCTCTTTCAAAAACGCCTTTGTCAACTCCGGCATCGTCCCCGAAGTCATCCCCGCCCTCGATCCAGCCGTCTCCTTTTACGCAACCTACAAGACAGAAGGCGACTCCAACCACAGCGAGCTCCTCATCCCGGGGTCGTCCCTGACAGTCAACGAGATCAGCACCCTCCCCATCGAGTTCTCCGTCGAGAACCTAAACAATGCCACCAACATTACCGCTCAGACCCGGTACCTGATTTATCTGCTCGACGCCGATGCACCGGCGAGGAGCAACCCCACCGCTCGCAACCTGAGACACTGGTTGGCGGGCAATTTCACTCTGAACGGTCAGAACTCGTCCGTCTTGAGTACCGCTCAGAGGCTGGCCAGGCCGGCGAATTCTGGGCCGCCGTTTACCAACTTTACCGCGCCGAAGCCGGACGCGAACTCGGGTGTGCATCGGTACATCATGGCGCTGTACACCCAGCCGGCGAGGTTCAACAGTGCTGGGTTTGAGAGTGTCGGGATGGAGAGAGAGGTTGCCAACTGGAATGTATGTTCTCCTACCTCAATTTTTTTTTCCGAATTGCACATTGACTGACGATGGGATAGCTGTCCCGCTGGAGGACTCAGCTCGGCCTCGGCCCTGCCATCGGGGCAACCTACTTCGTGATTGACACCGGTGCCAACGGGGGTAATGGAACAAGTGCTCCCCAGGGTCTCGGTAACAACAACCAGGGCGGCAACGGAGGCAACAACAACAACGCCGGCGGTCAAGGAGGCAACAACGACACCAGCGGTGCTGCTGACATCAGGGCCTCTTCAGTTTATGTCCTGGGATTGACTGTTGTCGCGGCCGTGTTTGGCGGTTTAATCATGGTATAAAGGGTGACAGGTGATGTCTAGTTGTAACATTCTAGAACGTTGCCAGGTGTGCGGAGCAAACGCGTGTATAAACCTAGCCGAGACAAGGAAGATGCTGTGTTCAATCTCGGCGCACATACATTTTTAGGCATTTCAAACTTTTTAAATGGGCCTTTCAGCTGCTTCTCCACGACGCTATTGACAGAATTATGGGAATCCTCTTTCCCCATTCAGCGAGCTGATGACCCGCCGCAGCGGTCCAGGCCCTGAAAGAAGATGCGCTAGCGGCTCATATCCTTTCAGCATCAAAACCACGCCACTCCCACATTTTTGTTGTTTTATATTCTTCCGCGATGGTGAATGTTATCCAGTCACTCTTTTAATCCGTTTTGTCGTTTGTTTATTTTTGCTCACAATGGCCCCTATCACCAAAGGCGGCTGGCTCTTGCTGCTACAAGCCGCCACCACACTCTTTTCTGGAGTCTCTGCTCGTTGCAACAGCTGCAAGGCGAGTGATGAGCTTCTTGTTCTCTTGCGTGCCGAGGATGTCCACTCTGAGGCCCTCCCATTCTGCAGCAGTGTGTTGGGTCTCCCGGTGTCGACCGTCGAAATCACCGCGACAGAGGAGGTGTAAGTTGACATCTGTTTCCCCCTATGAGCTCAAGTAACTGACCCAAACCCCAGCGTCATCACCGTGACTAAAGCCACCACCGTCACCCAAGTCGTCTCCGATATCTCCTCCGTCACAGTTACCATTTCAGCCCCCGTCGTTCCCACCACCACCGCCCAAGCCGCCACAGTAACTGTATACAAGAAACGCCGCCGTGATACCGCCATCGCCTCTTACCCAACCTGGCTCCCCTCCGGCCCAGAGGCCTACCCAGACTTCCGCATCTCCTCCGCCTGCCACTGCCTCGACAAGTCCAGCGCCATCCCCGTCTCCACCACCACCGTCACCCACATTGACCCTGACAACGCCATCACCGTCACCAAACCCGCCACATCAACAGTGATCTCCACCCTGTTGTCCACCGTCACCGCCACCGAGACCCTCGCCCCCCCTGCCCCTCCTGCTCCCTCCTCAACAACAATCACAAACGTGATGATTCAAGTCTTTAGAAAATCCACTGGCGCCTCCGTCGGCTGGCTCTACGACAGCAACGGGCCCGCCATCGCCACCGACCCGACAATCGCCCGCCATTACGACATCAGCATCCCCGAGTTTGATGTTGACCAAAGTGGTTCCCAAGCGAGGATCAGCGCCATCGGCGGTGACGCCTCCAAAGCGGTGGGGTTCACCGGTCCTGCGAGCATCAAGTTGGAGGATTACTAGTATGTTTTGTGGCCTTCACCATCTACCTGGTGTGCTAACAATACTGACGGACGTGTACTTGTAGCGGTTCAGTGAGCAACGTTGGGTTGAGTAAATTCACCATTTTGAACCACCACAAGGACTATTCTGTGTCGTGCTAACCCTCACCTACCTTAGCATCCCCCGGCACTCCCTACGTCTGCGAAGGAAACAACTGCTGGGCTTCCGATATCGTACGTTAACCTCCCCATCAATCATTAATTCCTTTATCCTCAACTGACATTTTACATCTGCGTCCAGTGGGCCATCAACACCCAAACCAAAGCGGTGACCTGGAATTGGATCGTTCCCAATGGTGGAAACGGTAAGTTCAAGCAGTCCCCTTGCAGAATAAATGCCAAAAAAATAAAAATAAAATAAAACACTAACTGTTGCATGTTTCAAAGCTCCTGCCATCTCCATGTGGCGCGTCGGCGGGAGACTCTACCCCGTTGGCAACTTGGCCTTGTTCCAACAAGCGGTCGGCTCCGTTTCTGCTGCTTCCCGCTACGAGATCGAGTTCCGATACGTAAAGCAAGCTGAGGCCGCTCCTGCAAAACTTTAAACAATACTGGGAGGAAGTCAATTAGCAGGGACACGATGATATGGAAGAGATGGGGGTTTCAAGAATACGAGTATATTGCTTTATTCACATCCACGGATGATTTAATAACATTTCGAGTTTCATCATCTCGTATCAATACTGACAAAATATGTGCAACGCTTTGAAGCACGGTTCTTCTGTAGCAATTGTCGTATGAGATATCTGTAAGCACAAAGCAATGAATGAGCATCTACTTCCACTACTCCACCAACCCCTCTTCCGTCCGTTCCTCGTTGATCTCATCCAGCAACCCAACACGGCACCTAACACAGCTGTGGAACGCCCATCGCCCCGACGTATTTTCCGCCTTCTTGTTTTTCAGGTGCCTTCCAACCGCCCCCTTCACTCTCGTCAAAGGCAGCTGACTTGGACGAAGTTCCCCATGTACATAGATAATATCCTCTATACGCTCCTCGCCCTCTGCAGCCTGCATCTTGGCAGCCCCGTGACGCTGAAGGTTGGCACCGGGACCCATGTCGGGCTCTTCACCAGCGTCCATCATGGGTACGTCGATACTTGCATTATTATCCTCGGCTTGAATTTCAACGGCACTAGCCCTGCCCCTGACATTACTCTCAACATCAACGTCTGGGAGGCTCTGATCACGATTCTTGCTACTGCCCCTATGGTTTTCGACCTGATTTCCAAATTGAGCATCCCGCTCCTTGATCTCCTTCACTCTTTTCCTGTGCAGAGGCCTCAGCGTCACCTCGCCATCCTCTTCTGCCTGCCCCAAGATTCTCAACAGTCTCTCCGTTTCCCGAACCCCCCTAGTGAGCCTGCTATTAGACAGATAATATAAGGCAGCTTTGATTGTTTTCAGCTCCCCGGCTTCTTGCATGTAGAGAGCTACCAGTGCCGTGCGTTCTTCCTTGGAGTTTGCAAGCAGTGTCTGCCTTTTGGCGACGCCGTGTCTCACCCTAGAGACTGTCACGGATACGCTAGAATCTGAATGTTCAACCGGGATGGCTTCTGGTTGTTCTGATGACGTGACGGCCTGCGATGGACCTCGAGCCTGAATTTCTGACCCACAGACTGGGCTGGTTTGAGGTTCAAAGCAGGCTTCTGTTGTTGGGAGCATCGGTAGGTCGCTGGATCCCGGGAGTGAAAGGTTGGGACTTTGTAACACTGGCGGAAGCTTTATCAAGTCAACCGGCTCCAGGGCCGATGAATCGAATTTTGATGGTGAAGGGCTGGAATCGCACGAAGCTGGTCTGTTCTGCGCTGAAATTTGATGTTCGCTTCTGGGTGTCTGATTACTCGACAATGTCAGGGCATCAGGCGGAACCCCTGCAAGAGACTCGGCAATGTTGATACTTGGAGTCGGAGTATCGGCTCTACGCAGCAAAGAGGAGCGGAAGAGCTCTGGACCGGGAGGTGGGCTCGACGTGGTTTGATCGTGTGGCATTGAGTGAGATAGTTGAGCCAACGGTGATATATGGGCTCGCGGGCTACGACTGGGGTGGGGGGACAATGAACGAGTCGAGGATTTGATGCGTGCCATTGCACTGGATTGCGTGTGGCGCTGAAAGTCGGTTGAAGGTCGGTTGATGGGTCCGATGCTGAGAAGCAACCGTGGTGATGATGGCTGTGAGTTCATTTCCATATTGTCATTCTCGTTGTTTTGTTCTTGAAGCCCGGGTGGTGGGGAATAATGACGTGATTGTGAGGTTGACGGTGAATCCATCTTGCGCCTTTTCCTGGATGCTGGGGGAGCATGAGCGTCCTCATGGCTGGGTTCAAGTGTCGTTGTTCGCCTCTCAATGGTCAGCGACGATGATTCAGTGCTTTCTTGTCGCTGCAGTGGCGGTTCGAAAGATATGTCGACAACCCCCTCCTCATCTTCGTACTCGTCCTCGGAGCTGGCAGGACAGCTTTGCAGGCTAGATGTTGACCCATTATCACTGCTAGGTTTGGTGAAGCGCCTCGGGACGCCTTGAAACCCAAAATACCTGGTGATCACTTCCGAGGCCTGGCCGAATTTTGTGTTGGGCTGCATCGGTTGGCTTGCGGCAGTCTCTTCTGTCTTTTCAGCTGCTCTTTCGTCCGCCTCTGTGTGGCAAGTGGAGTTAGAAATCATGGTCTCACAAAGAAGAAGATGTAATGTCCTACTTCGCCTTGTGTTGCGCCGTGTTTCCCTAGGCATTGTAGCGATGAGATGGTGCTATATATGCTGACCAGCAGCTGCCCAAGGGCGCTTGTGATGGTGTGGTTGATGGCCTGTTGTTGAGTTCCAGATAGAGAGGCTGCTGACAGTTGGCGCCCGGCCCAGCCAGTTGTGTTACGCGGCTGGGATACAAAAGCGAGCAGAGCTAAGAATTCTACGCGCAGTACCTTGTGGTGATACGCATAGAAGAGCGTGGCCCCGGCTACGCGAAGCTGGGTAGCCTCCAGTCAGGCAGGCAAGCCCGGAATACCGACGGAAGTGTTGGTAGGACGATGCACAACAGAGATGGGAAGGATAACAAGGGTGGAATAGTGAGAATTTGTTGACACACCCTGCCAAATTTGTGCGTTCGTTTCCCCAAGCGACAGCGCAGCAGAGCTCGATAGAAGAAGAAGGCAGGAGCGAGGCGGATCTCGGAGACAGCGGAGTCGCTAAGCCCTTCCGGGACAGGGGACCAGATTTGTAACAAGGCTACCACACTGTGGCAATCTGCCATCTACGATTAGGAGGAAGGAACGATCTCTGAAAAACTGGATGGTGTTGGCAAAGGGCCCACCTCGGGCTGTAGGCAATCATCCGACCGGCTGTCGACGCTTGTGCAGTAGTTCGAAGCATATTTCCGCACTGCTGCAGAGTGGGGATAAAGACATGAAACTAGACAGCTGCCACTCAGCCATCACCTGACCATTAACCATCAACACTCAGGTAGGTAGGTATCTATGTACAAAGAAAGAAGGGCAAAAGCTCACGCTTCGTATGCCGGCGGTGGTGTAGCATCCCCAACACTCTCAAACACTCTCTCTCTGACCTTTTGCAGCTGTTCACGAGCCTCCCTCATCTCCTGCTCTCTCATCTTCAGCTCTCCCTCCAAGTCAGCTAGCCTTCGCCTTGCAGCGGCAACCTGCCCATCCATGTCCATGGCTGCCCGCACAACACCCACCCTTGAGGTCTTGATCTTGTCGTGAAACGCCATATCTGAAAAGATATTGTCGAAAAACACATCCGACATCAGATTTCCCTGCTCAATATCGACCTGAGGCAGGTTCTTGACCGCCGGGCTCATCCGCTGAGCCTGCATGACCAGCATATTTGCCGACGTGATCTCCCTCCCAGCCTGCGAGAGTGCGTTTCTCTCCATCATATCCGTAAATGACCCGCCACCAAACATGTCCCGTCTCGAATGCATCAACGCCTCGTCCATGTAACCCACCGCCCTCTTCGTCCTCAGCTGTCCCTCGCTGAGGATTTTCAGAGCTTGACTCTCCGCCTCTGCCTTGCCCTTGGTGGCCTGATACGCCTGGGTCTTTGCATTGGAAATCCGCTCCTGCTCGTCTTCCTCTGGAAACCCAGGTGTTGGCCCGCGAAAGACCCTGCTATACAGTTCATCCAACTGCCTCTGCACATCCTCGTGTTGTGACACCTCCCTCTCTAAGTCAGACGCCACTCGCTTCGCCTGTTGCAACTGGTCTTTCAGATTCTTGTTGAGCTCCGTTTCTCGGTGCTCCTCCTGCAGCGCTTCAAAGTACTCCTGTTCCTCTTTGGCGGCCCGTTGCTCAAACTTTTCACCTTTGCCAGTGGCCTTGTAGGCGAAGCGCTTCAGGACAGAGTCGCGGTACTTTTCGTGCTCTTGTAGTTCCTTTTTGCGCTTGCGATCTAGAGCTGCAATGCGGTGGTTTGAGGCTCTGAGATCGCCATCAAGGTCGACGACGAGGCGGCGTTGCTGCTGCAATGAGGGGAGAGCGTGGTCTGTTTGCTGGAGGACGGCGAGGAGTTCCCTGTTTTTGGCCGAGGCTGCGGTGATTTTGGCAAGCATTTCATCGGCCATTTTTTAAGTGAGGTTGCTTGATAGGTATTTGGGCTGTGTGGTGATACGATAGGTCAAAAAGTTGAGATTGATTTCCAAATGTTCAGAAAATGCTTCACAATGCAATGAAATCGAAACGAACAGACAGGCTTTCTTATACTTTTATTGCAGCCAAGAAGGGAATGCGCCTTGCAGACGGCATCGAATGACGTTGCGCACCATCTGTGAATGAAAGACTTGAGGGGGATGGGAGGCAACCCACCTCTCGCAATTGTGGCCGGATCAATACGTCACTCCACTTTGCACTGCTGCGCCTTTCCAGACACTTCTTTGCGGGGCGGTTGTAACCACATGGGAGAAAATCGAGCACCAGATATTCTCCGATAAAATGTCGCCAATGCTGTTGGTTCCGTTGATGTTACATTGACCGCTGCTGAGCCCCCATCAATTCAATATTTTGCAATAAATGGGTGCTGGATTTTCGCTGCAGGTTTTCTCTCGCATTTCCACATGGATGGAGATTCTTGGCAGGAATAGGACCCATATCACTGGCCATCAAGACAAGACACATATCAGAGGCATTAGTGAGTTCGGAATTATTTAAAGTTCAGTATAGTATTAATAATTAATGTTTAGACCAGGCCGAAAACCACCACATCCACAAGAACCTACGGCTATCGAAAGAGCTGCCATAACTATCGGCCAGTGGGTCAGCCAAAACCAAATGCAAGAAGGGGGGCCGGACAGGCCGTTGTCTTCGAGAAAGCCCTTGGCAAGGAGAACAAGGAGAGCAAGGGAAGCAAGGGAAGTAAAAGAAGCAGAGGAAGCGATGGAAGCACTATATCGAGCGTGGGGAGCCCGATGGAAAAAGCAAACCGAGGGCAGGACACCAAGGATGGCAAACGAAGGACCGGACCTTCTATTCACTGACCAAGTGCTAAAGAAACACAGCAAGCTTACCAAAGCCCAAAGCTTCTTATGAAGGCCCGTACCGGAGTAATAGGTCTACGGGACTTCCTGTTCAAACAAAAAGTCCCAGGGGTACCCACTCCCTATTGCAGCTGCGGAGAAGGACGGGAGACGGTCGAACACCTGGTTATATGGTGCCCAATACCACCGAGACCTAGAACCTGGCCAAGAAATATCACCCGCACCCATCAGGATCTTAGCGTTATACTTCAGGGTAGATCTCGGAACCAACGGCTACTGAGAAAGGTCTTAGGTTGGCTTATGGATTCAGGCCGTTTATTGGAGTATGGTCTAGCGAGAAAACTAGAATTGGAAAAACCTGAAGAGGGAGTAGACGAGGAGGAAGAGGAAGAGGAAGAGGAGGAAGAGGAAGAGGAGGAAGAGGAAGAGGAGGAAGAGGAAGAGGAGGAAGAGGAGGAAGAGGAAGAGGAGGAAGAGGAAGAGGAGGAAGAGGAAGAGGAGGAAGAGGAAGAGGAGGAAGAGGAAGAGGAGGAACAGGAAGAATAGGAAGAAGAGGCGGCTGAAACCAAAGTCGAAGACGATCAGTCTTCAAGGCCTTACACAAGGCCCTTTCTCTTATCTTGCAACTCTTTGGAGGCTTTTAAAACTTTATCTTTCCTTATACTTTCCGATATAGGTTTTTCACCCGGCCTACACAGCTCGGTTTTCCTATGTAAATAGCAACAGAAGGTCCAACGCACTCTTTAAAAAAGAAAGGGTAGAACGGTGTAGGAATAATAATAATAATAATTAATGTTTATTTACGGTAAATGTGTCCATGTTGACCTACTCTACGACCTTCTGAACGATGGACATGAATACCGTGTCCGCGAGCAGAGCCTGCATGGGCTTTTGCGGAAGAGTGATGATGACCTCCCACTCCTTCTTGGCATCGATGGCAGGTCTGTGAGGAAGAATAAGGCAGCGAGGAGGAGCCTTGGCCCAGGCGCCCTCGACGTGGCAGACAGACTTGTTGGCGGCCTTGATGGCGGTAGCAATTCTTCCCGAGGCTGCCCCGTGCAAAATCATTGGTGTCCCAGAAAGTAACACCCGCCAGATCATTAATCCGGACGGGGCCACGGGTGATTGGGGGGGGGGGGGCACAGAATTATCGTAATAACTCTGGATGGCGTTGAAATGCTCACTGTTGGCGTATTCACTCTCTGTGAAGAGCTTCGTGGAAGGATTTGACCAATCAGCAGGGTTCCAGAAGGAGGGGACTTGGTGCTTGAGTGCCTCTCGCTGCACAGTTTTACCACCAGAGGCGAGCCTTGGCAATATGAGGCTAGGCCAAGGTTGAGAGGCCGAAGAACGCCGAAACCTTGAGAGGCTTTGTCGAAGATCTTAATGACATTGTGAATGTCAATGACGAAGGTCTTGCCAATGTTGTTAGTCTCTGGGGCGTTCTTGAGGGTAGTTAGGGATTGGCTTTGTGGGCCCGACAGGCTGGTCCAGAAGAACATCCTCCGGGCACTTGACGAGCAGTCTCGGGAATGATCCACTGTTCTTCTGGTGAGGAAGATCCAGCCAGCAGTTTGTGGTTGGCAGTGGATGAGCCTTCCCTCTCTACGACAGTGGCCGTGCTGAGAAGCTCACGGAAAGAAGCCAAATTGTTGCCATTTCCGAATGAGTGATGAAGATAAACAAAAATGACAAACCTACCCTTTAATAAAAAGGACTCTTAGAAGGGAAATCGGAACGGAGCCGCTACCTTCTTCAAGTGGAATATTGAGAGTGAACTTGGGATTGACGGACGCCTTGGCCGGAATACCTTGGCTAGCCATCTGATCAAAAGAAGCCCCGAAGGAGTGTTAAGTGCTCCAAGGGATAAAAACCGACTCAGCCTGCTAAAAGTAAACGTTCATATTGTTGACCACCAGATTACCGGCAAACTCCGGTCGCTCCAAAGCAAGACGCTCGAGAGACTTCTTAATATGATGGATGGTGTAGAATGAAGAGGATCGGCGGTCGAACTGGTCGGAAAGCAGAGGGCAACGGACATGCAGCACTGCAAAGCGGCCTGATCCCACATGGAAAGCCTCTTTGGGGAGTTCATGGTGGTTGAGCTTTGGGTATTCATTGCGAGATCCAACTGGTCAACAGATGAGATGGCGAATGAATGGGCGATGGACTGAGAAATTGACTGGGAAGTTTGTGGTGGCCATGGCTTTTCATTTACAGAAGCGAATCTGCTGAGGCTTAAACCGAGAACTCACGTGCTGTTCAGATATGAGGGACTCCGTGCTGGAGACAATTCCATTGTTAAAGATAGGATCGAGATTGTCGAGGGATAATGGTATGGTCGTCAGGATGAAATCCAGCCGAGGTTGTTCTTTGTCGACTGATCGATGTGGCGGACGTCGACACAACTTTGGCGTCTTTGTTTTTCGGTAGAGTTTCTTTGCGTTGGCTGGTATCGGGCCTCGGAGTGATGCTGTTGGTTGGTAGGGTGATATGTTGTTGGAGGCAGCTTAAGTGATTCGGCTCCAAGTTATTGATGAAGCGAAAGTTGCTGACTTGATGGTGAGAGGAAAAATTGACGGACGGAGAGAAAGAATCTATACTATGAAGACATCACGGCCTACTCATGTTCACTACTGTAGGTCACGTCATAATGAATGTATTCCTATTGTGTGGCGGATGATGCGTAGAGAAAGAGATCGTGACCCATAACAGCCAGCCTCGACAAGTGAATCAAGACTGCTTCAAGCTTGCTCCATGAATGGAGATGAAGAGAGTTGAGCTTGACGGGGGCAAGCCAACAAAGATTCACTTAAAAGATTACGACGAGGCAACGACATGTCGCGTCTAGAGAAAGTATCAGTGTTTGAAGTGACCTAGCATCTCTATATAGCACAAGAGAAAGTGAAACAATTAGACAGGTTGGAAATGTGAAAAGCATTGAATAGGTTCAACTTCACATGCAGAGCGTACAACGACTGTGCCACCATGTTCTGGTCAAGGTAGTCGGTGCTGCAAGGCAGCCAGCGCTAGTGACCACCTACTGTATTTGGCCTACTCCTTCTAAAGATACCTAGGTATACATACTATCAGCTACCCCTATCTTCGAAGGCTTGTTAACTGTCTCTTCAGGACGTATTGACCATATTCAACGCATGGTTCAGAAGGTCATCATGTTAGTGGCTTACCAATCTGCAGTGCCAGGCCTGTTGTCAAGAGTCTGAGATGATGCTACTTCATAACTACAAACTGAATCCCACACCTGAGCACTTTAAGGTTGAATTGAGTCATGAATGTAGAGCAAGTGTGAGCCGCTCAACAACTGGCGGCCTTTACTACTAAAACACTTCTCACAGCAGCAAGTAACTACACGTGGAAGTTTGGTAGCGGAATGCATAGGAGATGTCTTGTATGACGGGAATAGTAACGCCCAGACATTTGGTGACATGACGTTGACCTCACCGCCTTTGGCTCGTAGAATTTGCCGCTTCTTTGGAGCTTCGGTTGAGCGCTGATCTCGAACGGACATATCCTCTAGCCATGATTGGCTGCAAAAACAGGGCTATGCCTGTTCCAGTCAAGTGGCCTCCACTGTGGACTCGTAAAATCCTCCACTGAGATCCACCCCCCGCATTTTGAAAGATCCAGTGTCTTGGTTTCGGCTATCGACCTTTTCTTCCCAAAACCCCATGTCATCTGTCATTGGCATCTCAGGGCTCCAAGGGAATGCTACTGTCTCATGTCAGCAATGGCCGACATCTCAGGACCCCACCGCTGCTCCGTATGCTTCAAGACCTACAAACGGCGAGAGCACCTCCAGCGCCATCGCGGCACACACACGTCGGAACGACCCCACCGTTGCATCCTCTGCAATGCCGCCTTTCAGCGGACCGATGTGCTGAAGCGCCATCTCCAGACCTGTGATGGCGCCACCAACTCGTCCTCCGGCCGCCGTCGCGCCTGTGACCGCTGTGTTCGCCAGAAGAAGGCCTGCAACTCCGGACAGCCGTGTCCCAACTGCGAAAAGCGAGGTGTCGAGTGTACCTATGGAGGTTCTGGCGGTGCCAGTAATGGCGCAGCCCCCGTCCCTGCTCCTGTCTCCGCCCCCGGACCCTTACCAGGAGAGTCGTCCTTAGTACCTCTCCCCCCTATGCCAGCACATCCACCGGCTCCAGCGCCCATTCATCACCACCAAACGTTTGACGATGCTTCCTCCGCCATCGTCTCGACTCATGGCAGCATGGATGACGGCACGGCGTCCACCTTTGGCGATGTGCCATACGACGACCTCGATGCCTTGATCCACCAAGCTGTCACGAGCTTTCCCGTCCTTGACGGTCACCATTCCATGCCTGACAGCTGGCTGGATCTCGACTTTTCTCACCAGCCCAATCACGGAACGCATCACCTACATGAGCCAGATCACCAGACCGAGTCTTTTCAGCGGGAGCTGAGCCCAAGCTCAACCACTTCGGAATATAGAGGCTACTCCTTTGGATTCTTGTACGACTTCACCAGCCGAACTGGTTTGGTCTCATCATTCGAATGTGCTACCCTGGCTCAGAGGCACCAGATCGTGGCGGCTTTTCATAACTCTTACCTGGAACGGCAACATCCCGAATTCCTGGGTGCTGTCCCACCTCTCTTCATGCCACTAGACGATCCAACTGCTGCCGCACTAACTGCTAGTGGCGTTCCAGGAAGCAACGCTCTTTCGTCGTGGTCCCTATGGCTCCATAACCCAATAGTAATCAAACTGCAGCAGGTGATCCTACTAATCAAAAACGTTGTCACCGTCAAACCCAACAACAGCACCGTCACACTCACGTGGTCCGCGGCTCTTGAACAGCAATGCCTTCAGTTCTTCTCGCCCTCCCGATTCGCCAAATTCATCGAGTTGTATTGGTCAGTGTGGCATCCGAACGTGAACTTTCTTCATCGGCCAACTTTTGACCCGACCACGTCCAAGTCGATCCTCCTGGCGGCCATGGCTCTCATCGGTTAGTTCAACTTCATCTCGGGAACGACCGTCTCTTGCCTGACACATAAGAATAGGTGCATGTGTCTCTCCAGACCCAGTCGACAATGAGGACGCCAAAATGTGGTTCAACTGCGTCGAAGAGATGGTCTTTACAGATGACGACTTTTGTAGGGATATCGAACCTACCAGTGAAGCTACCTCCCCTGCCAGCGTCCTTGCCAGTCGACGCAAGCTTCAAGCACTGCAAGCTGCCTACATTGTATGTCTGTATCAGAACTGGGAAGGAACTGATGCCGGAAAACGGAGGATTCGACGCCATCGATTCAGCACAGTTGTGTCTGTAAGTTACACATGCTCTCCGCGGGGTATTTACTGTTGACGCGTGCTGACGTGGAATAGGTTGCACGAGATCTGGGTATCGATACCGCCCGACATTCCGACTATAGCAGACAGTTCAAGCATGATTTCAACTGGATGGAATTCGTGGTGCGGGAGGAGCTTATTCGGTGAGTCCTGATGTTCGAGATGACTGAAAGTTGAAAGTCCTCTGACATCGTTGGTAGCACGTTCCTGTGGATATTCCTCGTCGACACCGCCTTTGTCATCTTCAACAATCTTCCGCATCGTATGGTTATCAAGGAGATGAAAATGCATATGGCAAGCCCTGAGGCCTGTTTCCAGGCAGGAAGCGCAGAGGAGTGTATCGCAGAGATTCACAGATGGATGCCTCCCTCGAGCCCTTTTGGAAGCATGCTTCTTCGGGATGGGATCGAGCACCTTTGCATCGGACCCATGTCTCCTGAGATGCAACGTCAGTTTGCTTATTTGGGTCCAGTCAACCTTTTTGCTATGGTTTCAGGTAAGCATATCACCCTCATATCCTTCGTACCCCTCGGAGGCCTTTCATTGACAACGGTGTAACCAGCAATCCATTACATGATTTTCCAGCACCAAAGCCTGTTTGGAGTGGAAGGTCAGTTGATACCCATCCGCAACGCTTTGGACAACTGGATTGTCATCTGGGAGAGATGCTTCGATATGTCATCGACGTGGTGGCCTCACGGTCTCTTGCAAGATCAAAATCTGCCTCCCGAGCTGCTCTGGAAGCGGATTGGCTTTATCCGATGTTCAGCCGAGTACTGGCTTCTCGGAAGCCTCCTCACAAACCGCATCGCTTCCACCATCAAACCCCAAAGCCGTCATCCTCACATGGGCGCATCCCCCCCTGAGCAGTACGGGGACCAGGGGGCTGTCACCAAACCAACATCGATCGAGCCCATCCTCGACAAGTACGACCAGACAAGCATGCGGCAGGTGAATGACTTGATCACAGATTTTCAAAAGTTCAACGTTGAGTAGACTGGTGGGTGTGAGTTTGGCAACACTTGTGCCCTTGTGATTCCCGAGTGCTGACTCGAGTACGCCTCGGCCAAAGAGTGAGTTTGCGGGTAGATCCGGGCAGACCAGAGGCAATCACGATGGACAGATTGCTCTTTCAATGCCACGTCGGTTTGAGGGGACTGTTGGGTCCAGCTTGGACTCTCGGATTGATGAGCATGCCGATCCGGCCCTCCCACACCACCGCCGCTATCTCCGCGGTGGGCCCTCATGGATCTCAGCTTCACCCCGCAAAACACTATCCCACCTCCGCACCGCGCGCTAATGTACCCCCATACCTGCTACCCTGCCACCCTGCCAATCCCATTCGGCTCCGACAGTGATCAACGCGTTTGGGGTTGTGGGGTCCTCCCAGGGTCTTGGGATGCCAGAGGACGAGGCACCCCCGACGTCAACACCAGACGAGCGAGTACTTGAATCCTCTCCCCCCATCATCTCGATTCTTTCTCGACTCTGCATCCGACAACAAGAACCAGCGCATTGCGTAGGCGACGAACAACAACAACAACTCTTCAGTTTCTGTCACTTGCGTCTTTGCTTCTACTTCTGCGCTTGTCGGCCACCATGGCTGTCATTCTCAACATTCTCCCCGTCATCGTGGCGGTGGTTTTGTTGGCCAAACTCTTGACCGTTGGTCGTCGGCCAAAGAACCTTCCGCCTGGACCTCCTACCCTTCCCATCCTGGGCAACCTTCACTTGGTATGTATCCTGTCATTCACATTCGAGAAACTCTGGTGTTCTAACACTATGACAGATGCCCACCCACGATGCCCATCTTCAGTTTGAGAAGTGGGCGCGTGAATATGGCCCAGTCTACAGCTTGATTCTCGGTACCAAGGTTCTTATCGTCCTCTCTAGCGACAAGGCTGTCAAGGAGCTCTTGGACAAGAAGAGCAACATGTACTCGCATCGCCAGGAGATGTACCTTGGTCAGACTCTTTGCAGCGGCGACCTCCGCATTCTCATGATGGGCTACACTCCTCGCTGGCGCATGTGCCGCAAGATGGTGCACACCCTTCTCAACATCTCTGCCGCCAAGTCCTACGTCCCCTACCAGATGCTCGAGAACAAGCAGATGCTCTTCGACATTCTCAATACCCCCGAGCGCGCCATGTACCATGTTCGCCGCTACACCAACTCTCTTACCACCACCATGGTCTTTGGCTGGCGCAGTGAGACCTATGATGACCCCAAGATGCAGCAGCTCTTTGATGGTTTCGGCGAGTTTGCTGAGCTCAACCAGACTGGTGCTGCTGGCCTCATGGACTTCTTCCCCATCATTCGCTACCTGCCCGACTTCATGCTTCCCGCTCGTGTCAGGGCCAAGGAGTTGCACAAGAAGGAGAAGGCGCTGTATCTCGGACACTGGCTCAAGGCTAAGGAGGATACCCTCAACGGCTCCATCACTCGCTGCTTCTCGGAGGACTTGGTCGAGGCTCAGAAGGCTGAGGGGTTCGATGACGACCAGGCTGCCTACATCTCTGGCACCCTCCTCGAGGCCGGCTCTGACACCACATCCAGCACTCTCTACGCCTTCATCCAAGCTATGGTTCTCTACCCCGAGGTTCAGAAGCGCGCCCAGGAGCTCCTTGACCATGTCATTGGCGACAAGCGCCTCCCCACCATGGAGGACGAGGGTGACCTGCAGTACATTCGCCAGATCATGAAGGAGTCGCTCCGCTGGATGCCCACCACCATTATGGGTGCCGTTCCTCACGCTGTTACCAAGGATGACTATTATGACGGTTACCTGATCCCCGCCAACGCCGGTGTTGTCAACAACGTTTGGGCCATCCACATGGACCCTGCGCGCCACCCCGAGCCCCGAAAGTTCAACCCTGACCGGTACGAGAACGACTTCCAGTCGCTCGGTGACGCTGCTGCCAACCCCGATTATGCCAAGCGTGATCAGTTCACTTTCGGTGCTGGCCGTCGCATCTGCCCTGGTATCCACGTCGCTGAGCGCAGCTTGTTCCTCGGTATCTCTCGCATCCTCTGGGCTTTCGACATCAAGCCCTATGTTGACGCACAGGGTAACACCATCCTTCCCGACCAGGAGAAGCTCACCCAGGGCTTCGTCTGCCAGCCTGAGGAGTTCAAGTGCACCATTACCCCCCGCTCCGAGGCTCGCAAGCAGATTGTCATCAACGAGTGGAAGCAGGCCCAGGATGAGTGTGTCGACCCTGCCACCAAGCAGTGGAAGGTCAACCCTCTTGGCCCCGCCAGGTCTCACAAGGCGTAAGGCTTTGTGTGTGTACAATAATGAACTTTTTTCTTTTTTCCTCTTTTTTTCAGGTACGGGAACAACAGGCAGGGGGGTCAATCATATCATCAGCATCATCATCATCATCATCATCTTCATCGTCATCATAGGGTATGTTTCGCAGTTAGGGAAGCGAGCATGGGTTTGGAAAAATACCTTTTTGGATACCTAGTCAAGTTTGGTAGCTAGGGTACGGAGTCGTGGGCGTCTATGAAGGCCGCATTGAACATGAATTGAAAGTTTTACTTTACTCAACTGGTTGTTTTGCATTGTGAATAGATTGGTGGTGTCTGTTTTTGCGTCTTATGAACTGTCTGTGTACCTAGCTATGGGCAGGCCCTTTGACTCTAGCCATCTGCTTCCTCTTTTCTGGTGGTATTTATGCCCGGACATGGAGATCGACAGTAGGTCTTCAAGTTTAAATTCATAGAGTTCCCAAGAAAAACTTGCTTTTACAGTATCTTGATCCTTAGTTATAGAGGCTTGTTCAGGGTAGAGGGCATCTCGGCAAATCTCAGCCCGTTACTTGTCATTTGACTTTATCCCCACGACTCTTCACAAAAATGCGTGCTGTTGGTGCCCAGCCCTCGTTTCGCTTCACCCGAATTTGCCTATTCACAAGGCAATAATCGGTGTTCGGCATTCATCATCAAAAGCCCTCACTGGCGGCCGCTGTCCAGCCCTCCCACCCATCCCCGACGATGGTTGATATTGAGTTGGCAAGGGATCCCTAGACTCCCCCCAGCCAGCTGCGCGCTAAAAGGCCGGCAGATGCAGGGCGCCGGATTCTCGATGAGTCCCTGTGACGTAGCGCTCCGCCTCTCAGTAATCGCCAGGGGTTCATTGGAGAAGAAATGTGAGCGGTATCGTCGGCCCCGAGATCCCCAATGAAGCCAAATATCGCTCGGCCTTCTGCTGCTTCTGGGGCAAGCCGTGGCATCTCCACCGGCTCCTCTTCTTCAGATTTTCTGTGGCAGCGACCGATTCGCGGGGAGGATGTAAGAAGCTGGAAGAATGCTGAAAGATGAAGCGGGCACGTGGGCTGTCAAGAAATGCATAACAACCAACGTCACAGGGGGTTGCCATCCCAACCTTTGACAAGGAGGCAAACACATGTTTGACAGCCGGCCGGAAAGGGGCGGCCATCGGCACAAGACTGGCGACCGTGTCCGCGGCGGTTGTCCAGTTGCCACTGTCAACGATGGAGCCGCGTGGGGTTCTATCCAGATTCCCGGGTTAGCGCTTCCAGTTGTTTGGTTGAGCCGTGCTGTCATTTATGCGTTGGTGTCGAGCAACTCGGGCCGCCTGAACTGAATAGCCGATCAGGATGTCCAGATTGCCCGTTTCATTACACGTGGGCAGTCAGAAATAATCAAGGCTTTGAGAAAGCCGAGTTTCGACATCAAACCAACGAAAAACGGAGGATTTCGAGCCCGAGGAGCGTGCCAAGATATGCCCTGCTGATATCACGAGGAAAGAATACTCATTACATTTAGCGCGTCAGGCTTCAAACGGCTAGTGCAACCAAAAGGCCTTATTCCCTTCAAGGTTCTGGCCCCGTGACTTGGCATCCATTTCGCGCGGGATGGTTCGGGGCTGTCAATCAAATAAAATCAACCAACCAACGTGACCCCCTCCCACATTCAGCCATTCCAAGCCATCAAAAACCTCCTCCCACCACCACCCCGACCGCGATTTTTTTGCGCAAGAGAAAAAAAATCGAGAGCGCTTTGTCGAACGCGATGCCGCTGCCCCACCGAAACTTCCAGCCAAACAGACAGCGACTCCCTTGCCGGAACACAGCACTTGCCGAGTAGCTCGTCGGGAACAGCATGGATTTGGGATGAACATGGCGGAAAGAGGGGTGGGTTTGGCGGTTTATGCGGGGGAAGGGGGGGGGGATGCCATCGACACCCTAGACGCGAAGTGAAGCCGACGAGATGGAGCTACCCACTCGATAATGTCTTCTCCCCCAGTCCCAAGCAGGAAATCTAGTTCATCTCATCCACCCCCAATCTCGTCGTCATCACCGCCACGTCACAAGAACGCCAACAAACCAACCTCCCATTCGAGAGATAGCGATACCCCATAGACCTACCACACCCACAAGGCAGCCAACATGTCCCGCACTACCACCGCCCTCGTTGCCCCCGAGCTCAACGGCAAGTTTGAGCTTCGCGAAGTCTACCTTGATGCCATCCAGGCCGATGAGGTTCTCGTAGAGATCCAGGCCTCCGGCCTCTGCCATACCGATCTGTCATGCGCCGTTGGCATTCTGCCATGCCGCCCCAACGCCGTGCTTGGCCATGAGGGTTCGTTCTTTCCATGAGCAACGCTCTGGGCTCGCTGCGGTCTGTCTAACCGTCGTATTTGCAGGTGGTGGTGTCGTCGTCCAGACCGGTTCTACTGTCTCCCACGTTCAGCCCGGTGACAAAGTCCTCCTCTCCTTCACCCACTGCGAGACTTGCGCTGCCTGCACCTCGGGCCACCCAGCCTACTGCCACACCTTCAACGACCGCAACTTTGGCGGCTCTCGCCCCGATGGTTCGTCTGCCATGCTCACCAAGCCCGGTGGCGAGCCCATCTATAGCACATTTTTCGGACAGTCTTCTTTTGCCAAACATACTCTTGTCCACCGGTCATCCGTGGTCAAGGTGCCCGTTGAAACGGACCTTGCCCTCTATGCCCCGTTGGGCTGTGGCATGCAGACTGGCGCCGGCGCCGTGCTGAACTCGCTCAACGTGAAGGAGGGCAGTACGGTTGCTGTGTTCGGCGTTGGTTCGGTGGGCATGGCTGCAGTTATGGCTTCTGCCAAGATCAGAAAGGCGAGAATCGTCATTGCCGTCGACTTGCAACAGTCGAGACTTGACTTGGCCAAGGAGCTGGGCGCTACCCACGGTGTGTTGGGCAACGCCAAGGATGTCGTGCAGCAGATTCGTGACATTTGCCAGTCCAACGGCTGCGACTATGCCGTTGATGCTACTGGTGTGCCATTTGTGATCAAGACCATGATCGAGTCTCTGGGCACTCTCGGCAGAGCGTCCACGGTCGGGGCTCCCGGCCCCGGCCACAGTGTTGCCGTGGATGTCATGGATCACTTGACCTATGGCAAGGAATATGTTGGGTGCTGCGAGGGTGACAGCTTGCCCAAGGAGGTCAGTTGCCTCTTTCGTCCCTTAACTTTTACCACTGCGCATTAACTGACATGATGTAACGCAGTTTGTGCCATATCTCATCGAACAGCACCAGAAGGGCCTCTTCCCGCTCGACAGGTTCATCAAGTACTATGACTTCCAGGACTACGAGAAGGCTATTGAGGATAGCAAGACCGGCAACGCTATCAAGGCTGTTCTCAAGTGGTAATTACTTTGGGGAAAGAAACCAAAAAGGGAATGAACGAGATATGAAATGATATATATACCACCATATTTTAGTACTTTAATGAAGCCGAAAATGACCACCAGTCTGATGATTCCAGTGCCAAGAAAGGAGACTGACAAAGACGGTGACCTGTGCTGGAAGGTATCTTGGGTTTTGGCGTGCTCAAGGGTTGGAGTTGCCTGCCGGGTCTAAGTGAGTGAAACTTGTTGTCGTTTGAGCAAAAGTTGACCATGCTTGGCGGGTGGGCTAACTGGGTTGGGGATGGTGTTGAGGGTGGGTGAGGGGTTACTTGTCAGGCCGCAAGCAATGTGGTCCCGCCGTTTTTGGAAGCCTGACAAGTAGGCTGTCTGGGTGCGGTTTTGTTAAAAGGGCAGCCGGGGAATTCAATAAAGGGATTGTTTGGCTTTGGTTTTGGGTGTGAGATTTTCTAGGGATTGCGCTGGAACAGACTTATGCTTGGGAGGGGTTGTCTACCATGGTCTTGAATGGAGAATACGCTGAGGTACCACATGTGAGGATTCTCTTGTTCTAGGTCCTAAGCTCAGCCCCAGACACTTTCACGGTATCTGCCTAGCGATGAAAACAACAATATGGCATGATAGTCACCAGTCGCACTCCCAACGCACGCCATTTTTATCCATGAGAAAGGAGGACTCCAAACTTCAAGTCAAACTATTGAATCTTTTCTGTCCATCCAGGCGCATTATCTATTCCTTGGACAGCTTTTTTATCAAACACTGCGCTTGTCACTACCTTGGCACCATGCTGCGCCCCTCTTGGGCCCATCACAGTAGCATCAGGTTGGCGGAAAGGCCGAATTCACTCGGCCGGATGACGGACGGAAGAGGGGTCTTAAGATAGTGACCCCTTAGATGTTTACAACCTCTTTTGTCTTACCCACCTCTACCTACTCAACTTCGAACATCAGTCATCCACCACAACCACCCCCTGCATCGGTTATGGCCCCGCTTTTACTATCGCACTGGGATTCTATCGTCCCAATATCATCGTCATCACAAACACCAGATCTCCAACCTCGCAAATACGTCTCAGGCTCTGGTGCAGGCGGTGGCAATGGCGGGTACATCAGCCCGGCTGTTTTGGGAGCCGGGCTGGGCATAGGCCTGCCGATTCTCATGGTGCTCCTTTACTCTATTTTTAAGACCAGGTCCAAGACGAGGGTGGCTGCGAAGAAGGTTGATGCTGGTCGGCCGGCAGTAAAATCAAAGTCTGGAGGACAAGGAGGGGGGAGTGGGAGCGGGGGGGACCGGCCGAGGAATCTTGGGTTGTTGGACATTACCACTCCGTTGCCCGGACGAGAGTCGCCGGTGCAAGTCTCATCGACGCAAGGGGGTTCCTCTACCGAACCACCAGTTTATACGGCCGAGAGAACTGTAGCGGACTTGGAATCGGACATCGCAGAGCCCCCGCCTGCGTACTCGAGGAATAAGCCGGGGCTGTTGGATATTGGACCACCGCGAAGGGGGTGACAGGCAATCGAATGGCTGTAAAGGCGTGAATGGGGGCTGTTGATGGGTTGAAAGCTGCATAAAGCAAGGCGTTTTCAAAATTTTGGGTTATTGGAGAATATAGATGAACGGTTACCTATCTACCTCGTAGACAAAATAATAGAGACTGCGATGTGAAATAAAGACCTCAAAAAGATAGTGAACAGGCCCTCCGGCTTTCTTTTAAGACCTCCCGACTATCTTTACAAACCTCTAGACTGTCTTTGAAGGCCTTTGGGTTATTTTTAAAGGTCTAACGTTACAGATTACTATTCAAGGTATATTAACGATCCTTTAATGTTCATCAACTATCTTATAGAGTCTCTTTTAAGCAGTAGTCACTATTTCTTTGTCTACGCCGTGTTATCTAACGGTGATGAACAATGCTGCCATCGGCTGGGTGGTGTAGAAGAATATTCCTTATCGGGCTTGCCGCTTGTAGTAGTCACAATACACATTTGTCGGTCGAGGAGTATCTTAACCACTTCAGTAGATATCGGTTTTTATCTGGGAAGCAAGTGGTGCATAACAGTATTGCGGAACGTGACCCTTCTCTCCCTTCCATCATCTACCCAGGGCCAGGATCACCTAGCCAACATCAAGGTGGAGAGATTGACATATATGACCCACGCTACCCCTTTTGATAGAAAAGGGGCAGATTTCGAAGATGTTGCTCGGATATGGAGAATCACAAACGGGTTATCCCCGTTACCACTTTTCTCCTTTCCACATTATCCCAATACCACATTACCTCTTTTCACCCTTTCACCTTTCTACATCTCTCACCTCTCTCTACACTCGCCCTTCTACCAGAGTGCCAGAAAAACACCACTACCCAGCAGAACTCTCCTCTCCATAAACATTGTGGCAACCAAAAAGCTGGCGTAAAAAAGCCCTCGAGCTGTCCTGACCAATCCCGCCAAGTCGCTGTTACCAACAACACAATTAGCAATTGACCCGCGGGATTGGATGGCTGGGGAAGATATTGTTCCATTGGCGAAGGGGGAAAAAACGTGGGAAATCGCTTACATTTTCTTTGACGCATTCCCCCCGCGGGATGTCCAGGCCTGACATTGGCGGGATTGCGTGATCGATTGTGCCCCGCACGCGATGCATGGCACACCATCCACCACCACGGGACACACACATATCGCCGCAGTGGGGTGGGTGGCCTGGGTTGGTTCAATTCATGTGTCCTTTTTTGTTTCCTGCCACCCGAAAATCGGAAATGAGTTGAGGGAAATTTCGAGAGACGACCACGACTTGTGTTCTTTTGTTCTCGCTTCTCTTGTTCTGTTTGTGCTCCTCGCGATCTTTGTAAATTGTAGACACCAAACTACCCTCGAGGAGACAACACAATGTCGGATTCCCTCCAAGTTGTCGTGGTAGCCTCGCCCTTTGCAGGCTTGGCGCCCCTCTACGAAGTCGACCCCGACGCCGATGCGCTTGTGATCGTGCCCCCCCAGACAGAACCATTCGCGCCATGGAAGGGAACAACACAAGGACAAACGAAGACATCGTCCACAAAGGCGGCACCACCTGCTTCCCGTCCCGGTCTGAGGATCAAGGTCTCGTCCAAGCACCTGTCTTTCGCGTCCAAAATCTTCAAGAGCAAGCTCAAGTATGCAGGCCAAAAGTCCAAGCAATCAGACGGTCGCATTCACCTACAGCTTGCCCCCGAGGAGCAATTTGACAGCAAAGCCGTGGCTATTGTGCTCAACGCGCTCCACGGCAAGGGGTCAAAGGTGCCAAAGCAGGTCGATCTCGATACCCTCGGGCAGATTGCGCTATTTGTCGACAAGTTCCAATTGTTTGACGCGATAGAGGTGTACGGCGAACGATGGATTTCCCGGCTAGAGGACAAGCTGCCAGATGCCTACAACAGGGATTTGATCCTCTGGCTGTACATCAGCTATGTATTTAGGAACGTGGAAGTCCTCCGGGCTGTGACAAAGACTGCGATTGTTGGAAGTGACGGGCCGATCAGGACAGTGGGATTGCCCATCAGGGAGAAGTTGATCAGTGAGTTTATTTGTTCCTCTCTGGATGGATTGCGGCTAACATTGTCAAAGAACACATCGACGAGCAACGTCAAGCCCTTGTTTCGTCCGCCATTGAGATCGTTACCTCGACGCTCGAGAACTTGGTGGCCGGCAAGGCGGGCTGCAACAAATACCATTGCGACTCTTTCTTGCTGGGTGAGCTCGTCAAGACCCTCACAAAGAACAAGCTTGTGTGGCCTCGTCCGGAGAGACCGTTTGCTGGGATCAGCTTCCTGTTTGTTGTCAGCGCGGTGGAGGGTGTCTTTACCAGCCCGAGTCACTCCAGAGGGTCGGCTGTTTGCGGGGATCTCTGGAATGTGTGCAACGGGGTTACTGCAAAGCCAAACGGAAATGCGTACGTGAATGGAAATGGCAGGGGAGGTCGCGGTCCCTTGACTCCTGAGGCTTCCCCTGAGCCGATGTTGAGGAACGGCGGTGGGTACTTTGATACCCACGAGTGTGATGCTCGCAAGTCGGTCGCGAGACTAGATGAGCTGGATGCTTTGGAGGATGCTGTAAGGGGCTTGGATTTGGAGGGTGCTTTGGGTTACAGGAATTACTGAGGCACAATTTGGCGGTTGAGGAGGGGGTCTACTGAGAGGTTTGGGGCGGTGTGGGGAGTCCAAAATGAATACCCCGGCTGTGACAAAGCTATTTCTTTCCTGTTGCCTGTATTTACTTAGCACCACATAATCTCTTTCTTTTGTCAGTTTGCCACAGCGCACTCAACATCAAGATTTCACCAGCCATTACTTTCTTGTCGACCTTGCGAGTACACTGTACTGGAAATCCGATCTGTGTTACTCTCGCGTACGGTCTATCCCAAGCATGTCTATATCTAGTCAAGTCATTGATGGTTGATATCAACACCAAGAAGCGCTCTTCTGACCGTCTACTTTCTTTTAACCATCAAAAGAACACCCTTGGTGTACCCCTTCACAGTCTCCTTCCCCTTCTCAACACCAGCCTCGTGCAGCAACTTCTCCATCTCCCTCCTGCACTTCCTCAACGGGTCCCTCTCCGTCCCGGCATCCTCAGGGTGTGCCTCCCGCCAGCGGGTGACCGGCGTGCCCGTACCCATCATCTTCTCCCACCGATCCAAATCCACCTCCGAGTTCTCCACATCAAAGAAGCTCTCATTGGGACTCCACTCCCTCCGGAAGAAGGTATCCTTCTCAAAGTCCTCAATCGGCTCCGGAAGCGTCCAGGGCAGCAGCAGATCGGCATAGCTGTGCTTGATCATCTCGTTGCCGGGGACGATAAACTCCTTAAAGTAGCGGTCCCAAAAGCCGTCGATGGTCTGCTGGATGGCCCGGCCGGCGGGAATGTTGGGGTTGATGCGGATTTCCCCACTCGCCCAGATGGCCACGCTGCCGCCGGAGCGGAGGACGTTGGCAGCCGACTTCCAAAAGACGGGCATGTCGAACCAGTGAGCCGCGTGAGAGGCAGTGAGGAGGTCGACGCTGTTGCTCGGGACAATCTTCTCAAGCTGCTCGGCGGAGCCAACTTCAAAGTGGATTGACTCGGAGGTTTTGGTGAGGATGGGCTCGGCGGCGAGGAGGGTTTTGGCGGCGGAGATCATGCCCTCGCCGGGATCGATGCCGATGGCGTGGGAAAACTGAGGGGCGAGGGCGCGGACGGCGTGGGAGCCGGGGCCACAGCCTACGTCGAGGAGGGTGTCGAGCTTGCCGCCGGTGTAGGTGTGGTGGTTAAGAATGGCTTTGTAGACAGAGGGGTGGTAGTCTGGCCGGCGTTTGGCGTAGTGTTCGCCCTCTTCCTTGCCGTACGACCTGAAGGTCCGTTCTTCCTCTTGGTGGGGCATGTTGTCTATGTTGTATTTAAAAGCCGAAAAGGGGTTTGTTGTCAGGATTCAGAATTGCCCAAAGGAGACTTAGTCAAAGGGCAGTGGAAGCTGGGCGTAGAAAAGCCGAGTGTTTGAACTGCGAGGAAGGCGTTTGAGTGTTTGTCGAAATTCTAGCGCCAGTGAAGAGAACATCATGCTTGACTTTATAGGTATCTACCGGCAATGTCCTGGTGCCTGTCCATGTCCGGATCTGACGATGGTATACGCGGTTGGTCGTTTGAGATCGCCAGACCCACAAGCCTTATAGGGTTTCATATGTTGAGACTGATAAAGCAAAACAGCCAATGGAACCGCTTAACAAGACCGCGCTAGTCCAAATTCATGGTAAGACTGCGGTGTAAGTATGACTGCAGGGGGGACGGGAAGGACCCACAAGTGAGATAGGGGGCTGTGGCAGCGCCCAAAGTCGACGCAAGCAAGCAACGTCTCTCATTTCAAAAACCTCTTTTGATGAACTGATTTCACTATCCAACTTCTTTTGTCTTTGAAACCCGAACCTCTTCTTTCTCGCTTCTGAATTCGCAGTCATGGTGTATTACGGCGCCGTGAGCAAAGGCTGCCAACGGTGCCGGCAGCGGAAGATCAAGGTATGGCCTCGAACACTTCCAATTTGTCATCATGTTTCCGATCATGGCCCTGCCCTGTTATTAAAATCCTGTCCGACCTACCGTATATGCAGGACAAGCTAACAGCAATGGTCGGTGGAAGTGTGATCAGCGGAAACCGGAGTGTACAAGATGCCATAAGTCCGGTCTTCCGTGTCCCGGCTACCGAGACCTCAATGAGGTGATCTTTCGAGATGAGTCCAGTCGGATTATCCGGATATCGCACAAAGGGGAGGTAAAGGAAAAGGTTTCTGTGCTACCCGGTGGTGATGCTTCCGCGGCACGCTCCTTATCTCCGTCGGCGACCAACAGCCTACCAGCTACACTGTCCACCCCTGCCGACGAGGTTGGTGCAAACTTCTTCTTTGCAAAATACGTTTTTCACCAAGATCCCTTCTCAACCAGTTCAGGATATCAAGATTGGCTAGCCACAGCATACCGCCACAACGATCGTCGATGTGCACCACTCCGAGCAGCCATCGAGGCGGCAGGTCTGGCAGGGCTTTCCAACATCAACCCTTCACTTCAGTTATCCATCCGATCCAAACAGCAGTATCGAGATGCCCTCACCGCCGTCAAGGAGGCCCTGAGTAACCGATCCCAAGCAGCTGACGATGCAACCCTGATGGCGGTCATCCTGCTCGGACTCTACGAGATGATCAACTTTGACACCTGGGATCGATATCACAATTGGACAACTCACATCCAGGGTGCCACAGCCTTGCTGGATCTGCGTGGTCAAGAGCAATTTACGCGGGAGCGCGGAGGGCAACTATATGTGCAGATCCGACCTCAAATTGTATGATGCCCCACCTATTTTTCTTATCACTGTTTCCAAGGTCCATGCAGTTTCTTTAACATTCCAGTTACCCGGCAGCTCCTCGCATGTATGAAACAGCGAGTCACTGTTCCACCTGCGCTTGTGACAGCAACCTACAACTTTCAGTCCAGTGGCATTAGGGAGCAGTTGCATCAGCCGGAAACGCGGAGTCCAGCTTCGGTATGCGAGATTTCGTTTCGTGTGGTCAACCTTCGAGCAGCGGTGAAGAATGGGACGTTGAATCAGGAGATCATCCTTGCGAGGGCCTTGGACATCGAGGCTGATCTTAGAACATGGAGGGAGGGTCTGCCTTCTGCGTGGGAGTACGCCACCTCTGACGACAAGACCGGCTTCAGCGGAAAGCGGCAAGAGTACGGCAGTTTGTCAATGGCAAAGGTGTGGAACAACTGGAGGACGCTGTGCATTTTGGTTGGCAGAATTCTTGTACAGAACGAAGCGTGTGAGGTCGATGTCAAGGCTGCGACACTGAAATGGATGCATGAGCTGATGGCTGAGGTGTGCATCTCGGCCTCGAGTTTTGGGGAGGACGCATGTGAGTGATTTTCCACACTGGCTTCAGAAGGCCGTTCCTGACTGACCGGATATTGATGTACAGTTGCTCTTTCCCTCGTTCAACCTTTACACATTGTTGCCATCCAGACGCTTGCTCCACTGGACACCCGACAGTTTGCTGTTAACAAGCTGAGAAGTATTGGGACGTCGACTGGAGTTAGAATCGCGGTTCTGCTTGCCAATGACGTTGCCAAAAGTCTGGAAGAACATTGCTATGAGGGACAGGAACTGGTAAGCTTTGCGATGGACAAAGTGCCTTTGCACTAATCAGACTCGGGGGATGAGGGGGTGAATCCAGGGGGACAAGGGGTTTGGAGGGGGGTCACTCTTCAACGTCAAACGACTTTTCAGTAATCATTATCTGCAGGAAACAGAGACGCACAAAGGGCCACCAGTCTGTATGGCGCTCAAATCTCATTGATAGAATGACCACTTAAAAAGGGTATGCTGGATGGGTTCAGGATTACTGATCGTGTTAATTAGCGAGACTTGGCGATGGAGACATTGTCTGCACTTGACTTCACAAGGCTGATGGGTGTACAGATTAGTGATAATCGATGACTTAGTCATCAAAGCCTTTTTCCCTGATATTCGCGATGACTGATCAACATCAGCCCAACCCTCAGTCAAAATGAGAAGGGCGCCTCCATAACACAGTATTTAAGGACAACAAACGGCCTTCAAGCCATTCTTGTGTAACTCTTCAGCAGAACAAAACTCCCAATCGAGCTATTCACGTCTTTGTTCCACCAAAAGCTCCCCTCTTTGTATACAAGTTCCATTCACCATGGCTGCGACCTCAAAACCCACCATCTTCATCATTGGCGGCACCGGCGCCCAAGGCATCCCCGTCATCAAAGGTCTCGTCCAAGACGGAGCCTACGACGTCCGCGTCCTGACCCGCGACGCCAACTCCAGACGCGCCAAACACCTGCTCACCCTCGGCCCCAATGTCGAGCTCGTTCCCGGCACTTTCACCTCTGAAGTCGACCTCCGCGCTGGCTTCAAGGGCTGCTGGGGTGCCTTCATCAACATCGACGGCTTCGCCACCGGTGAAGCGATGGAAACCTTTTGGACCTACCGCTGTTATGAGCTGGCTATCGAGTGTGGGATCAAGTTTTATGTTCATGGAAACCTTGACTATGGGTACAAACTTGGTGGGTATGACCCCCAGTTTCGATGCGGTCATTACGATGGCAAGGGGCGGGTGGGGGAGTGGATCCTTGCTCAGAATGCCTCCAACAAGGGCAAGCCGGGAGTTGAGATGAGAGCTGCGTTATTTACCACTGGGCCGTATATTGAGATGGCGCTGGCTCCGTTTACTCCCATGGCACCCACCGTTGAGGTTGATGAGGCCTCAGGAGAAAAAGTGGTGACTTGGAGGGTGCCGCTGGGGGGGAACGGAGGGGTGCCGCATGTGTCGCTGGATGATTGCGCTCATTATGTGAGATGGCTGTTTGACAACCCTGAGAGGGCAGATGGGATGGACCTCGCTGTGGCAGTTGATCATATCCACTATTCGGATGTGGCCAAGGCCTTTGAGAAGGTCACTGGACAAAGGGCTCGGCACATTGACGTTGATATTGAGACATACTTCTCCAGTGGGCACTGGGGCATGATGGCCTCGCTTCCGACAGGGTACACGGTTGATACTGGCAGCCCTGCGCTTATGACTCTCAAGGACAATTTTACCGGCTTTTGGAGATTGTGGCAGGCGTCCGGGTCGAATCAGGGCGTTGTCAAGAGAGATTACGCCCTGCTGGACAAGATACACCCAAACAGGATTCGGAGTGTTGAAGAGTTCTTCAGGAGGGAAACCGAGAAGGCGAGGAGAGACGGACGGGGCTCGCTGTGGGACGCAGTCGCAAACCCGAGGCCTATCCTCAAGATTCACGAGGACGGGAGTTTGCGGAGTGCCCAAAAGGGTCGAATTTGAGACCAGTTTTGTGAGTCTGGAGATTGTGGTAGTTGTCTGATGAGCAACAGATTTCCTTGGCCAAGGTAGAAACGGTTTCAAAACCTGGCTTATCCTGACTTCCATTGTTCATGTATGTGCGCGAAAACGACATTCCCCTTCATTTGTGGATTAAAATTGGAGAATGTTATATAAAACATAGGCCTGAGAAGATTGTCAATTGGTTTTGAAAGATAGTAAAGGTGCGTTTGAGATAGTTTAAGAGGCCTATCAACTATCTTTCCATATATTTTGACTATCTTTTAAGGCCTGTGTTTTATATAGGAGTCTCCATTCTCTTTTTTTTGTCCAAGACGGGCCCCTTTCCTCAGAAAAAGGATTGTCACCATGCGCCGCACAGACCAGGTCCTGATCGTGGGCGAAAAGCGGTGTAGTGATGCCCTGTCAATGAAACGCCGATGAATTCCTTCATAAAGATAAGCCTACAAGCTTCAGCTCTTTGATCTGAAATCCTAACCGGCCGCACAAGGAGCAGTGTGAGATGCCCTGGCCCATAACCTCAAGTCGATTGTAGACCCATAATCTCCGCGACCACCGATGAGGGCTTTTGTGAATGATCATTAACTAGACAAGTACAAACTGCGGATACGTGCCGGTGGCCGTCATTGGATAAAGGCTGTGAACTCACGAGATGTTTCCAATGGCGGTGCCATCCTTGAAAAGGCCCAGCTCACGATAAGCGCCAGGTCCTGCCACTGCCAGCCATTGGATAACTGGTGCCACAAAGCCGCTGCATGCTGTGGTACCGCGCTGTCTTCGGCTTTCTGGCCAACTTTATGCAAGAAGCTGATGAATGGGAGCGGCAAACTCGAGATTCATTGAAGTCACCTTGCTGTGCCACCCGTTCTACTTTCAAAATGCGCCGCTTTCGAGGTACGTTGCCTCGAATCCTCAGCGAGTCGACCAGTTTCCTCGATAGCATCATATTTGTCATGGCCCTGCTGGATATTATCACAGCTGTTGTCTCTGTGATAAGGGTACAGGGCTCACCTGCCCTAAAGTCCGTTATTGACAGGACCCAAGAGCCCCACGGACAAGCAGAGATGGAGCTTTGCTCATCGACAAGTCACGATGCGTGTGGGCTATGGTCTAACGGTGGTATTGTCGAGTCTCTGGGTAGCCAAAGATTCTTGAACCGATTTATTTTCCCGATAAGCAAGAGTTATACCCAATCTACACGGCAGACACCCGGGACTGGTTGACATTTTCACAGCCGGGAAGCTGTGGTCTATTTTTCCCTCGATGTATTGTCCCCTTTTATTCATTCAGTACATAGCAGGGTAAATGGCTGCATTGTATGTCTTCAAAAAACGCTCGAACAAAAGAAAAGCTATCAATCTGTCATGCTTGTGTTCCAAATATCAGCTGCCTTCCCAAGATGAAAACCCGACCCAAACGCCGCCATGCAATCGTATTTCCTTAAAACACAAACGTACCCAAACTTGAAGCCTAACCTAGTTCGCCGTTATGTTATATGCAGTTATCCCTCTTCACTCCCTGGACATTTTATTCAACTCGGTACCCAGACTTCACCCCCACCTCGGCCCCCTGTCACTCCCATAAGTCTGAGTCCTCTCATGCCTCGTCTCAAAATTTTCCATTGACTCATACCCAGCATCATACTCCCCATCCGATTCCGCACTACTCTCACAATACGCACTCTGATACCCTCTTTCTGTCCCCCTCGGACTCTCCAGCCGTGACCCTGGTCTACTAGACAGTCCTTTCTCACTGTGAACCTGGTATTTCAACGCCAGGTTTACCATCCCGTGTCTCCCTATTGGTAAGGAAAGAGGTAGCGGTCTGGTGACTCCCGCTGCGTGGTCACTAATCAGTTTTGCGATGGGGACTCTGTCTTGTGGGTAGTGATGTCGGGCGTAGTAGACCAGTGGGGGTGGGATGCGGAGTGGTTGTGGTGGGGGTTGTGTTTGGAGGTGCGATAGTGGTTGTGATTGTGGTGGTTGTAGTGGTTGTGGTGCTGGGTTAGCTGTGCTTGGTACTGGTACCGGTGGTTCAACTGGGGTCTGAGGCTGCGCAAAGCTCTGCAACAATGGAGGGAGGGCATATCGAGCTGAGGGTATGTTTGGTTGTGTGTTTAACCGTGGACTCTGATGCTGATGTTGATGTTGGTGTGTAAATAGGGAGTTGTTTTGGCGGTTCGGGGAGCAGTCTCTACTGCTCTCATTCGTGACCTCGCCCGCGCCGGCATTAACACCAAACAGGGCACCAGGGAGCATGCCTCTTGGCCCGAGAGGTCTAACTGGGACTGGTGCAGCCGGAGCAGGGAGGGGCAAAAAGGTTGGTGGCCCTGGGAGACCGGGAACCCCTTGCATTCCCATCGGCCCTGGAGATCCTCTTTCCCCCTTCTCACCTCGAGGCCTAGACATGCGAATGATCTTCACTTTGGATCTTGAACTTGATCTACGCCGCCAGCCTGGGCCACGGCAGCAGGAGCACCAGATTATGATACCGGTTATGATGAGGCCGAGGAGGACCCCAAAGACGATGAGGGCGGCGGTTTGGGCAGAGTTGATGGGCTGAGAATCTGGAGGGGCGGTGGCCGATCGACGGGGCCTTGATGGGGAGAGATTTTCGGTGGTGTGCTTGCCGAGATACATCTTGGGGGTGAAGATGAGAAATGCCGAGATTGTCTTTCGATATCCAAAGTCAAACCACTTCTCTAATATCTATCTATTGACCTAATGTTGACGGTGTTCTGAGCTTTGACGGAAATTGTGGGTCTTGTTCAGGGGTTCAGGGGTTCACAGTAGACGAGTGGAGACATTGAAGCGACACCGCCTAAACCGTTGACAGAACAGCTCTAAATAACAGCAAGAAAGAGGCAATGGAGGCAAGACCTACCCACCAATAAACCACAAAATTCCCATCGGATTCATCCCAGAAACCCCACTGGAGCCATGCATCGGCCCCGGAAAACGTCCCGCCTTTCGACATCCGGCCCCTACGTGCTCCCGCCCCATCGCGCCACATCGGATCGGATCGTGAAGAATCGTACAGCTACGGTACAGGGTGGTCTGCATTAGTAGGTGTGCGTGTCGGATAGAAAACTGATTTGGTCTCGATTCTTATCCCCGGTGAGGATTTCCTGCCTCTTTTGCTTGCCAGCGCATATGTTCATACCCAAGACTTGATGGGTTCGACATGCGAATTATCCGTTTTGGGCGAGCAGCAGCAGGAGCCAAGAAGGCCTAGAAGCGGTGAGACATTGGGCGTCAGCGAGTCGGGAGAAGAGCTGCGGTCTGTGGAACGCAATGAAAAAAACATACATATAATGATGATTGACCAATTCCTATCAGTGCATTTCTTGAGGCTTATGAATTAGCCCAATTGTGCTTAACTGTGGCGAGCCGCGACAGGGATAGGCTCACCTTCAGTCTTCCACAGCCCTTGGTCCTGCACCCGCCAAGATAAGTAGTTTGTAACGGTGAACACTGATTTTTGGATGCGGGGTACCGTACTCGACAGCTGTGTCATCTAGCAGACTGTACACCGGGATGGCTTGAGATGAGGAAGCCTGAGGTAGCTAGGTGTGGATGAAACTGCATGTTTCCGAGCCGCCTTTCCAAATATGAAAAAGAGAGCGGAGAAGATGGTGAAAGATCGCTTGACGTCGTCCAACGAGGAAGAACATGAGACATTAATGGAGGATCGAGATCGAACACGGAGAAAGCGCATCAAATGAGAAGCTGCCAAATAGGAAGTGGCGCCTGCAAGCATGTAGTTTCCCGTGATGCCGGTTGACCCGCGATGGTTCACAAATATCGTGTAACCAAAAGGCTCGGGGTACGGGCACCAACCGCTTGACTCGTGGTGTTGACACCGACTTCCATTGGGAATCTCAAGACTCAAACACAAGGCGTCGAGTGACGCGAATACCCTCCACCTGGCAGCAGCTTCGTGAACGAAATGCATCATCCCGGCTTCGGATAGAATAGCAATTAACATTTAGCGGCCTAATTCCATCCACGTACATTCGAAGCCTGTCTCGAGAGCCCATCATCTGGCACCAATTGAACTCATGATAGACCTAGTCCCAGGGCGCCTTGTTCTTTACTGGTTGGTCTTTCTCTTCGTCAAAGATGTCGAAGCAGATGTGGCGACTCGGGTCCAAGAAACGAATCGGACCTTTTTCAGACGAGATAGCGTTCATGACTGCGAACAGATCATCGGGCAGCCTCGTGAGATGGAGGTTTTGTTCCAGATGGGACTGTTGAACAGACTTGGGGACGATTGGTATTCCTCGCTGAACGGCCCATGACAGACAAACCTGTGCCGGGGTTACCCCTGCCTGCTTTGCTACCTCATTTATCTGCCACGAAAAGTTAGCCATGATTAGCTGAGCACGGAAAGTCCGCTGCAGGGGAACGGACCTTTGGATTATCGGTTGGGAACGGTTCATCCGGGTGAGCCCGAACTGCGGGGACGGGGCGTCCACCGAGAGGCTGGTGAGCCATGATCAGAATGCCGTGTTTCGCTGAGAACTCGACCAGCTCATGTTGTGGCAGGTAAGGATGAATTTCAACCTGATTGACGGCAGGAATAATGCGTGCAACATCAAGGATCCTTTTTGTTTTGAGGATGTTGAAGTTGGAAAGCCCTTGTCCGAGGTGAGACTCTGTTACAAGACAGATACTGACAGGATTGGGTCTTACCAATTGCCCGGGCTTTCCCGCTGTCTATCAGCTTCTCCATGGCCTTCCATGTCTCAGGATATCTTCTCGACATGTCATAATCGATTACGGGCTGTATTTGAGACCTGTTAGACTTGAGCTGACCTGTCAGGCATCTCAGCAGAGTCCCTTACCTTGCCATTTCCACTGGGGTGACGAATTGTCTCGTTGTCGGGTCCGGGTTTGTATGCATGGGGGACTTGACCGCCTCAGATTAGTACCTTCAACAAAAGCTCCGAGACATCAAGTGCTAGTCGTACAATGCATAAGATACAGATCGACTGTTATCAACAGTTAGCATGGCCACAAGTTAGAAGGTCAAAGCACTGTTTACCGTATTCAAGCTGCAAATCTTTTAGAGACACGTCAAGAGCTCGCTCGACATCCCCTGGATTATGCCAAGTTTGAGCACTTTGTAATTGTCAGTGTCCTGGCCCGCGACATTATCGACCTCATAAAGTTAACTCGATCGTCCTGACTTACAGCTTGGAGGTGACAAATATCTGTTCTCGTCGGATTCCGCTTTCTTTGATGCCCTCGCCGATCTCCTTCTCATTGCCATAAGCGTTGGCACCGTCGATGTGGCGATATCCAAGCTGAAGGGCGAGCTTGACAGTATTCTTCACCTATTATAGTCACATGATTAGTGCTGTTTCGTTCTATTCAAGGAACGGTAATTTATTATCAATGCGGAATGCTCCCGTCAGACGTACCAGTGAGTTGCCGTGAGTGCTCTGAAAAGTTCCAAGCCCAACGGCCGGAACTTTGGCACCAGTATTGAGGGTGAACTCGGTCAGTAAAGACATCTTATCTTGCTCAGTGATGCAACTGCCGTGCAACTCAGTCTGCAAGGAAGACTTGATAAGAGAGGTCAAGATGTCGGGCGATGCGAGGAAAGACCCAGGAGGATGAGGGGTGGACTGGACTGAGGTATGAGAGTTGATTGGTTCCAGGTTGTTCGCAATACCCCGCTTATCCGCAAAACATCTCTGAGGCGATCGCTCTTCGTGCCCAGCACGTCGTGGACAAAGAAAATTGGCACTGTAAAGGAGGTTAATATATGACCCTCCGAACCATGCCTTAAAATATACTTAATAGGCCTTTGAAGATAGTTTGCAGGCCCATATGATGCCATAACAGGTATAGATTAGAAATGTTTTTTTGTGTTGACTTACTTGCAGTACCAATTATTTTGTTCAGGGTGTGCCCAGGCACCAGCGAAGGGCTTGTTGTTGCATTCGGCGGCTGTTTTTAGCGCCGTCTCATTTGCCGACTCAAGCCTCAAGCAATATGAGACGCAACGACATTCGACCATTGGTCAAAGATATGCATCGTGAAGGCGCAGTTGGCGCAGAGATGAGGGCTTCAAGGGCACTTGACCCCTCTTTGGCCGTCAACATGAAAGATTCTCATTGCTAAAGAATCTCATCTTTTTGAAAGACTTTTGCGTTCTTCGTTGTATACCTAGTCATGGATAGCGGAGCTGTTACTATCAACGACAATGGAGACTTTCAGCTGGACCCGGCAGTTTTGGCTGGTTTGTGGACCTCATGATTTCATCCATTTTAAGGCCTGTTTCTGACAAACCCCATCCAGTTCTTCCAGGTGTTGCTGAAATAATCAATGTTAGCCATCATGGAGAGTCGGCTTGGGCCAAAGCTCTCCGCATTGACACTCTGACGACGAACGGGGACCAAGAGAGCTATTTTATGAAGGTGGAGTTTCAACCGCAAACACGCCAGTAACTATTTCATCATAGCTTCGGCTGACCACAGTATCAGGTTTCTGTTGGATTTCATGGGAGAGAAGCATTAAAGGGTGAATTCGAAGGCACATCGGCCATTTATGCCATCACGCCCGACTTTTGCCCGGAGCCTATCGCGTGGGGCAGCCTGGAAAGACAGGAGGATTGCCACTTTTACCTGTGCAAGTTTTACAAATTCGCAGACGGTGTACCGGAACCGGGCTCATTTTGCGAAAAACTTGCCCGGCTGCACTCGAACGGGACCTCTCCTGAAGGAAAGTTTGGTTTCCATTGCACCACTTACAACGGAGACCTGCCCCAGGATAATACCTGGCATGACAGATGGGAGCAATTCTTCGCGAACGGGCTGCGTCATGTTCTCCAAGTTCGCGAAGACCGAGCGGGTCCCCACGAAACTTTGGATACTCTGCTCCCTGACCTCTTCGACAAGGTAATTCCAAGACTTTTACGTCCGCTGGGGACAAACGGTCGCAGCATTACACCGTCTCTGGTGCATGGTGATCTGTGGTGTGGAAATGCCAGCATTGTCAATGAAGGGACAGAAGAAGGAATTGTCTATGATCCGGCTGCCTTCTGGGCTCACAACGAATATGAACTTGGAAACTGGCGGCCGGCCAGGAACCAGTTCACTCGTTTGTACTTTGACGAGTATCATTCCCATGTGCCAAAGGCTGAGCCCGCCGAGGATTACGACGATAGAAACGCTCTATATGCTCTGTAAGATTTGCCTTATCTTTTGAAGAGTAAGGACTGTGGGGACTAACACCTCATACCACCCGATACAGACGGTTCAACCTACACGCCGCTGCACTTTTCCCAAACCAAGAGGAGTATGTTCAGATGTAAGTATCACACACCCTAAATACTGAGGTAAATGAAGGGGGGTTTGGCTAACAGCACCTCAAAAGGGCGGTTGACGAGATCCAACGGCTGATCGAGAAGTTTCCTGATGGGTTGACGGAGGAAGAAGGTTCTGTGTTGGCTAGGTTGTGAGCTTCTAGATGGTCCAAGTGCCGTGTTAGTGTAATATTACCAGGCGTATTTAAGGAACCCACGTCCCACAATGGTAATCTGGCCCCACTGTGGGCTTGGAACATGAGCCAGGGTGCTGTGATCTGCAACAGACAACAACCAAACCATTGACTTGACAACGATCAACAAAGACAATGACAACAGCTCACTAGCGATGTCATCATCCAAAGCACACCAGCCCATCATTCTATCCGCTCTATTCCGTGAACTGTTCTATTCGTAGAAATGCCAAGAAATAGGGCGTTCGTTTGTCCGGGCCGTTCCAGAGGCCTGTGCCGCTTAGGGGGCTGGAACAGTTGGAAACAAGCCACTCGAGGGAAAGTGGAACGACGAGCACGACTTTTGAACTCGACCGGATACCACGGCAACTTCGAGTCCGCCTGCTGATTGACTAACCTGATCATAAATCGCTACGACCGCCATTCGGATGGCCAAACGGCTGGTTTTCCCACCAGATGGATCAGGTACGTCGAGGCGATCCTGGATCAGTAGCGGGCCGGCCCGAGATGCAAAGACGATGGATTGACGCGCTATCTCAAGTGCCCGCTGCTCCACCAATTACGCCTGCTGATGTCTCTAAGCTAACCTTTGTTTGTCTACAGCCGCGCAAGACGTCTTTTGGTGGATTCCTCTCTCGAACTGGCACCGATAAGCCCTCCTCAAAAGGGCTCGGGCGTGCCAGCACCACGTCATCGCTGTCATTGTGGACTACATCCGTCGAACTCGCCGATGACGAGAAAGGCGTGCTAGGCCTAACGACTCTCCACGAACCAGAACCCCTGACGAGCCCCATTGCCGATATTGTCTTCGTCCACGGACTTGGCGGAGGAAGTCGGAAAACATGGTCCTACTCTCCGGATCCCACTCACTATTGGCCACGCGCCTGGCTGCCCGCCGATGCCGACTTTAGCCATGTCCGTATTCACACTTTTGGTTACAAGGCCGACTGGGGCGAGCGCAAGCAGAGCGTTCTGGATATCCATGGCTTTGGTCAGACCTTGCTCGGTGCCCTGCGGAACGATCCTGGCATCCGGCGGACGGGAACGCGCATCATTCTCGTCGGCCACAGCATGGGCGGATGTGTCGCGAAGAAAGCCTACATTCTAGCTCGTCAGGACCCTACAGCTGCCGACTTGGCTTCTCGAGTGCATTCCATCTTTTTTCTTGGAACGCCGCATCGAGGCTCTGACATGGCAGCAGTGTTGGAGAACATGCTCGCAGTAGCCTGGGGAAGGAAGCCCTTCGTCACTGATCTCATTCCCAACTCCAGTGCTCTATCCGCTATCAACGATGCCTTCCGCCACATTGCGCCCGATATCCGCCTGTGGTCTTTCTACGAAACCCTTCCTGTCAAGAGCGCCATGAACCGCATCGTCGTGGAGCGACACTCGGCAACCCTGGGCTTTCATAACGAGGAGATTGCGGCAATGGATGCCGACCATCGTCACGTCTGCAAGTTTGAGAGTCCCTCCGACCCAAACTACAAAATGCTGCGAAATGCTCTCCTCACAGCTGTCGACGCTATACGATCATTTAGATCCGAGACTCCACCGACTGACCCATCTGGCAGTCTCAGCCCTCTCTCATTGTCACGTTCGGCGCTCTCTCTGTCCCACGCCGAGATCACTGCGCTCCTTCGCTCATTCTTGGGAACTCGAGATTCTTCGGAGGGCGATCTTGTAACCTTGCAAGTGCTCAAACAACCGGGGTCCTGCCAATGGTTCACCGACCAGCTATTTTTTTCAGCGTGGAAGGCTGGTACTGCGCCAGGAATACTTTGGCTGATAGGGAGACCGGCGGCTGGGAAGTCCATTCTTGCCTCTCATGTTATCGAACAGCTCAAATCGCCCAATGTATTTTGCAGCTACTTTATCTGCCAGCACTCAAAAACCGGGAACTCGACTTTGAGTGATTGTTTCCGGTCCCTGGCCTACCAGATGGCCTTGCAGGACAACCTTGCTCGAGATGCTTTGCTTCAACTCGCTGAGGACGACGTAACATGGGACAAGTCTGATGAAACCATAGTGTGGCGCCGGATATTCACGACTACCCTGTTCAAGCTACCATCGATCGCACGTCATTTTTGGGTGGTCGATGGTGTAGACGAATGCTCATGTTTTAGTTCATTGTTTGCCAAGCGGTTCCTTGCCGCCCTTCCCGACGAGCTTCGTTTCTTTGCTACCAGCCGGCCCTTGGAAGATATTGAACGTGGCTTGCTCTCTTTGGGACAGAAGAGGGTGACAATCAAGATGCTCTCGGATACGGATACTGTCCAAGATATGCGCCTTTTACTGAACACCCGGTTGGCAGAGTTGGGCAGACCGGACAATCCCGAAGACCGCGAACGCGTGTGTGAGAAGATACTCAGCAAATCTCGGGGCTCTTTTCTTTGGATACGGCTGGTTTTAAAGGAGTTCGAGGACGTATGGTCGGATGAGACAATGGAGGCTGTGCTGGAGGAGGCGCCTCCCGATCTCTTCGCCTTTTACCGTCGGATGGCGGAGTCCGTTACCTCAGACAAACGCAAAGTTACCCTGGCAAAGTCGATCTTGACCTGGGTTGCGCTTACATCACATCCTCTGACCCTGCAAGAGTTGCGATGTGCCGTCAAGCTGGGGGTGGGACAAACACTACAGAATGCAGGAAAAGCGATCCCTGATCTCTGTGCTCAGCTTGTCTTCGTTGACAAGAATGACAGGGTGCAGATGATACATGAGACTGTGCGGGAGTTCCTCCTGACACAAGATCTCGGCGACGAACTGAGTATTAACAAAAAGCAAGGTCATACCTTGCTTGGCACTCTACTTCTCAAATATCTTTGCAGTGGTGTGCTCAACTCCAAATTCTCGAAGAACCAACCAACCGTCGGGCACTCTGGAGGGTTTGGCAAACTTGCTACGACATCACAGGCATTGGATTTATCTATGATTGAGTATTCATGCCGCTTCTTCTCGGATCATCTTTTCCGGTCAGCATCATCAGACGACTACCTGATGGATGCCCTTTGCAACTTTCTGAGGAACAACACTGTCCTGGACTGGATTGAGCAAGTCTCAGCGGCCGGGGATTTAGCCGTCATCACCCGGACAGCCACAAATCTCCGCGAATATGTTGCTCGGAGAACGAAATACGTACCTCCTACCGATCGTGGTATTCAACTTGTAGATGGCTGGGTAACCGACCTCATTCGTGTGACGGCCAAGTTTCGTAATCAGCTGTTGACATGTCCCTCGTCCATACACTTCCTCATTCCGCCTCTTTGCCCCTCAGACTCATTCATTTCAAGGAGAGTTTCCAGGGAATCGGGTCATCAACCGGCGCCTACAGGAATTATGGTGCAAGGAATACCCCCTGGATTGTGGGATGATTGCTTGATCCAGATAGACTTCCGCAACGGACAAACCACAGCGACCACTCATGGCGAGCGTTACTTTGCTGTGGGCTTATCAACTGGCCAAATCCTACTCTACGATCCGACTTCCCTGCAGTGCCTGCGATACATCAATCATCCCGAGCGTGTCAGAATCTTGGCGTTCAGCATTGGTGATGTGCTTTTGGCTTCCTGTGGGGCAAAACACCTTGTGGTGTGGGAATCCAGATCGGGATCTATGAGGCATTCTTTTCCGCTAATCTCACCACCACTGGCCATGATTTTCCTCGGTGTTGACGAAATCGTGTTAGCACAGCAATCCAGCATCCTGACAAAATGGTACGTGATGAATATGTACTGTCCCCAAATATGTGCTTGCCGCTTACCTGCCTCGTCACAGGAATCTGCAGACACAGGAAAATGACTCGATATATTGGAAAGATGTGGGCACCCACAGCGACTACAACCCCTTTCTGCAGACGGTTGTTCCTACCCAAGCGCCATCTCGAGCTGCATTTCTGGTCACTCCCGATGACGTTTTGGTCGCCATAGGCTATCGCTCACATCCGATTCTCATCATGAGCATACTCGAGTTCCGTCTGGTTGGTATTTGTGATACAACCTTTGACAATAACGGAGTCAATGACCTGCTCTTTAACCCCAATCCAGAATTCCCTGCACTTGTGGCATCCTTTCAGGACGGCAGTCTTTGTGTCTTCGACTACACGACACAAGAACTGCATCTTCGCCGGGCCCAGGTTCACGCCCAAAGTCTTGCCTGCTCTCCAGACGGAAGAAGCCTTGGTGCAGGCACTAACCAGGGTGCTGTTGAAGTTTATGAGTTCGAGCGCGATCATCACGGCGTCACCACAACCCTGGTGCCGGTCTACCGCACAAACCATCCATTGGATCAAACCATCCGGGGTATCTGCTTTAGTTCTGATGGCATTCGGTTTGTTGATATCCGTGGTAAGAAAGGCCGTGTCTGGGCTCCGGCTTCTTTGGTCAGAAAGAATATGAATGAGTTAGAGAGTTCGGTTGATAGCTCCGAGGCAGAGACAGCCCAAGCCTTTGGTTCAAAGGCGCCCTCTGGAATGATGCTACACACCCATGAACATCCAGAAATCACCAGTCCTGTTGTGGCATCCTCTGATGGGAGCCTTGTCATTGCTGGTAAAAGAGATGGCAGTGTGGTGGTCTTGTCGACTGCCGAGGCGAGCGAAATCGGGGTTCTTTATAGACACGGCAGCGGGTCAGCAGTCATTGACATCGCATTGAGCGCATCTCAACAAACGCTTGCTTCAGTTGATGACGCGGCGCGCATTCTTGTTGTCAACTTTGAAGCACCACTCGCCGTTATCTCTGTTCACAAGCAGCTGCAGCAAGGCACTGTCCTTTTGGACCGACGTTACCAAGAAGCGGTTACACAGATCCTTCTCAGCTCTGCCGCGGACAGGTTGTTGGTTTCCGGGCGTTCTTCAGCCCAGATGTGGGATGTGATCTCTGGGACAATCTATCTTGCTGGAGGCGAAACTGTCGCTGCAGCGATAGGACTAACACCTGGGAACAGTGCTGCTCTAACATGCCCGGTCTCCCCTGCCTTGCCGGCGCCAGGTCCTGGTGCGCTTACAGTAACGCACCGCGCGGTCTTCCAACACCCTAATACGGCCTGGTTTGTGTTCCTATGGGGCGACCTTCTTCGCATCTACTCTTGGTCAAACTTTTCAGAACTCACGCCTGTCCATGGTAAACGACTCGAGAGGCCACACGAGAATTCATCTGCTTCTGGCGAAGTGGCTGATCACTTCGCAATGTCCACACCGTTCAATCATCGACCAACAATCAAGGCATCTTATCATGTTGGTAACGGATTTGTTTTGGAACTTCTTCGGCCCTCTTTGGGTGCCTCTCCGCAACTTCACTTATGGTCTGCCTCCTCGCTCGACCCATTTTCTGCTGAGGACACGATCAAACCAGCAAACGAAGCTAATTTGTCCAGGATAAGCCCCAATGTGCTCTCGGTCTTGGGTCTGGTTGGTGCATCAACGTTGCTCTTCCTGGATACCAGCCTGTGGGTGTGCAGTACCAGTCTGCAGTCAGTGACCACCACCACACATTTGCCAACTGGTGCTGAATTTCAGCCCAGGGGCTTTGCTAGCAGAAACCAAACTACGTCCAGAACACGGGCGACTTTCGGTTCTAGCACACCAAGTGCGTGGTCGTCGTCATCGACACTCCGTGCAATGACACCCGCGGCGCATGCACGACGGCATTTCTTTGCTTTAGGTGAATGGAGGACCGCAGCGGGTGAGTTCCGTGTTACAATAATTGTACCCAAGCACACCCAACCCTCGGGGCGGATGGCGAATGGGAGTACAGCTGGCGGCCGGGATGTTGGGATAGCGTTTGTGAATGGACATCGACTGGTCGTCATCAACGGAGGGTTTGGTTTCTCTGAGAGTGTAGCAGTGACGACACCCGCGACCACGAGGCTGATAAGCCAGGATATCTGGAGGGTTACCACTGGAAGTATGCATCGTCGGGCTTATCATTGGTGATTATCTGTCGGATTCTGGACACGTCTTTCTCTCGAATCCGGGTTCTTTTGGAGCAGTTTGAGATACCCCTATGTTTGGTTTTCTGTTCTTTCGTTTCACAATTTCCTGTCTAGACTTAATGTGCATTTATTTTTTACCCATCACCTGTTCCGATTTGTATCCATCATGGACTTCAGATCTCTTTGTCAACCTCCTCCGATGTGCAACCAAAAATCTTGCCCACGTCAGCCAATGAAACCTGGCTGGTTGTGGTACCACACCATTTTGTCCACCGACCACGATGTGGGCTGCGAAGCTACCGTTAGCAAGACGCCTTACCAGGAGCTTCACCACATTCCACACCGAGGGGTAGCATGACCGCGTCATCAGTTCGCTTCGTTCAGTCGACTCAGCCTCCCAATGCTCTTCTCAAATTCAGTACCTACAAGCATCGATATGTGAAATCTTTGAACAGTGGATATGGTGGATGTGTTGATGGCGGTCCTTAAATGCTGACCGAGAGGCGATGTTCATCTTGGCGAAGAGCTGTCCGAATGGGGTAAACCTGTGGTTGGTTTGCAGGTAAGTGTGGGGTCAGCCAGATCACAAGGCGCAGCAACTTTCAGCGACTGTCAGCTTCAATGCTTAAAACCGACTTTCCCGTCTGCGGTTCCTTTGTCAAGAACGACGCCATCAGAACCTGTAGTTACTTGATCTTGACACAAACACCTTTCTGACTGCGAAACAAGTGAACACCTCAGCTCCGGAGATAGGAACCAGTTTAGTTCCCCGTATTCCATTGCCGGACGCCAAGCTCCCCAAGCTTCTCCCACCACAAGCCACCCGCTCGTCTCCCCGCCATACCTAATGTCAAAGCGGTCGTCTATTTTTGGGCGCCTTGCGCTGCGGGGGAGACCAAATAACAATGATGCCCCGCCGCCAGCATACGACGGCCCTTTAACACCTTCTACTTCACAGCAGCCTCAGCAACAACAGGGGCAGACACCAGCGACAGAGGAAGAAGTCGATCTTATAGCTGCATTTGCGGGGCTCAATCTCTCCGATGGTGGCTCACATCCTACTGTCGACACTTGCCTCGCCCATCTCAAGCTTTTGTTTGCCATCCAATCTCTGAAGGAAGATGTCGGATACACTGATGGGCTTTTTGGCCTGTGGGACTCCCTCGCCGGGCCTGTCATTGCTGACGAGGAAAAGAGACGCTTGGTAGGTGCCGAGCACGACAGGACTTTGGCAACCTTGAGTAAGATCAGAGAGAAGCGGTGGGCGCTTTATGTGGCCAGGGCATCGGAACGATATGAGGCCTGGTGGAAGTGGATGCCTGGCCAGAGAATTCTGAGCGAGCGGGATATGACTGAGCCAGAAAGGGACCAGGATGCATATGTCAAGTTCCCCACGGACCCGAATTTGAAGCTTGGGTGGAAAGAAGACATGTTACCCCCTCTGGGTGAGTTGATGACTTGGATGCACGATGGTGCAATGGTGACATGAACAGGACTAACAGTGACAGACGTACTTATGGTATGGCATACCCACATGCTCAACCCTCGTGCTTTTCTGGAAGATGCCATCCTTGTGGGTCTGCGATCTTTCTGGTCTAATGGCATGCCTTGGGCACTCGTCAACCAAGCCATTGATCCAGAGGCCTTTTCCTACCGCGTTTCTGACCAGTGCAAAGCCAATTGGACCAAGCAAACAGGGCACGCATGGGATATTGCAGATGATCCGCCAAGGAAGAGACTCCTCTGCCCACGATGTAACACCTCTCTTGACATTCGTTGGACAACTTGTGCTCGGCCCGAGAGCCATCCCCACAAGCCAGATTCCGAGATCGATCTTATTGGTGAAGGATATGGTGACGGGAACCTTGACTCGAATTGTCCACAATGCGGTATCGCCATCAAAAAGGAGCTCTTGTCCGTCGCCAGATTCGTCAAGGATGTCAGGGCACTCTTCGGCCACTCCAACAAGCCCATGCCTGGCACTGTCCTCGACACCCGCTCGGGAACTCCTGAGCTCCCTGATCCGACAGCCATCTCCCTCAAACTCCGCTTGCCTCGCACGTTTCCCAACCGGATGCTCAAGTCCGGCTGCGACTCTATCCGCACCGACATGATGACCCTCCTCAAGAACCCTCACATCCCCGACCCGACGATGGAGGACGTGCGCGTAAAGATTGAAGCTGTGTTGTCCAATCCGTTCAACGTCAAGGAGATTAGTGGCTTCAAAGGCTCGGCCTCGAAATACGCCCTCAGACCAGCTGCTCGAACTGCCATACGCAAGATGATGAACACTTATTGGCAGAACTTTTCCGTCTTTGGACTTGACCTCTCGGGGGCGGTGATGAGGCAGGGTATTTTTATCGACAAGATGGTCAAGCTTGACTGGTTGCATAGCCCCTCGGCCCCCCAGATGATGGAGAGGCTCCTGGTGAAATACAATCGTTTCTTGGCCATCATGGCTGAGAACCCTGACAAGGTGGTGGTGCCGACACTGGATGTGGATTTGGCGTGGCACACGCACCAGCTGAGTCCGGGGATGTATTACCAGCGCTCTGTATCACTGACGGGGAAGTATATTGATCACGATGACAAGATAGAGGAGGGGGTGCTCAGCGCGCAGTTTGAGTGGACGAGTCAAAAGTACCAGGAGAAGTACGGGGAGGTATACAGCGAGTGCACTTGCTGGTATTGCGAAGGTTTGTAGCCCTTTCTTCCTGCCCTGCACCTGATATCAAGCTAACAGACCAACCAAAGCAATCCGCTCTTCCCACGTATCCGGCCTATCGGGCGCCCTTGGCGTCTCAAAGCAAGAGCGAGTAGCAGACAACTTCCACGCATCCGGTCGAGCTTCGCTGTGCCCGCCGGACAAGTCGGCGCATATCTCTGCTCACAACGCGGTCATGCCGGTCGAAGATGCAAGACAGACAGTCCGCAAACGCCTGGTGGCTTTGCACCAGAAGCGGCTTGATGCCGCGTATGCCAAGGCCAAAGCTAGGGCGGAGAAGAAGGGGAGGAAGGTACCGCCTCAGGAGGCGTACGTGTATGATCATTGGGGACAGCCAGTTGCGCATGCTGGGCCATATGGACATCCGATGTGGTGGACGACTGGGATGTATTTTGCCTGGGCTCCGGCTGCGATGATGGTTGGGGGGTGTGGTGGTGGTGGAGGCAGCTGGGGTGGGTGTGCGGCTCCTGGAGTTGGTGATGGTGGGTTTTCGGGGAACTGTGGAGGGAATGGAGGGTGTGATGGAGGAGTGGGAGGCGGCAGTGGTGGTTGTGGAGGAGTTGGTTGCGGAGGGAGCGGTGGTTGCGGAGGAGGCGGCGGTGGTGGTGGTGGGGGAGGTTGCGGGGGAGGAGGAGGAGGAGGAGGGTGCGGCGGCGGCGGTGGTTCGTAATTGCTGTGCGTCGACTCGCTTTGTGAATAGCATTTGCTTGTTGGTCTCTTTATGGTTTGCCTCATCATTGTTGTTGCATTGGGTTTTCTGATGAATGGAATCTGAATTGCTGCCAAAGAGAGTCCTGGATCTATCGTCAATGCCCGGTACGTTCCTGTTGTTCACATCGTGTTGAAGATCTTTCTTCGGCAGACTCGCCCCTGTCATGGCATGGGTCGCCAGTAAGTTGGGCTTTTTCACATCGAGTTCGGTCTACCCAGCTACATCTCATAAACCATTCAAACGAAAATGAGCATTGCTCAATTGCACTGTTCTGAAGAAACATATTTGTCCTTAGTCGGGTGGGAGACTGGGGTGCATAGATCGGCAGGGGTCAGCGTACCATCCCCTTGGGTCCCGAACTGACCCAACAGCGTGGCACCGGCGCACTCTCCCGTAGGCGCTAAAGCTCTAGCGTCCCCCTCCGCCGTCAACATACCTCTAAGCGATTGGACAGGACATTTACAACAGGGATGCGTCATGCGTCGGTGGCATGGTGACGGCTTCGCTTTGGCCGCTTTTCACTCCTTCCGCTTCACAACGATGGTGTAGGTAGAACGCCTTTTCTCGGCGCGTCTTTGGAGGATTGCGAACCGTGAGAGGTGGTTCGCATTTAATACTAGGTAGCCCAAAGAAGTCGAAAGGGTTTGGAATGGTCTCGGGAACTGGGGTAATGGCTGTGCTCTCATCGGCTCGCTCCCATACATCCCACACTGGATCCAGCGATCAGACTGTCGGGTCTTGTTGGTTCCCTTTATCCATGTCGGCTTCCCAGAGGATCTGGTAGCTCTGGATTATAGACAGCGGGCAGTGGTTTGTTGCTGTCATGACCTGAGCCACAGTGTTACAGGTACCCGCAAGCCATGGAAGACCAGTCATAGGGCATCTCGGTGTTGAGGGGCATGTTCTGGAGCCTTCCGCCCCTCCGACTCAAAGTATCTGATGACCGGGGTCAAGACTTGCGTACAAAAAGTCCACACTTCCCTTCAACAACTTCCTATCGAAGTTTCGTCTTTCACCTCATTATCGACCGGTTCCTTCGACCCTCTTGAGCCATAATAGCGACAATGGCCGCTCCAAACCCACCGCTGGCGACGAATGCCCGCAAAAATATGAAAAAGATGTCGAATAGTCGCTCCTCCTCCCCGTCCCCAGAGCCCACCCTCTTCTCTGTTGATACCAGCCGAAGGTTGGCTTCACTCCTAAGAATCCTTACTGCTCCACCTCACTAACTCTTCCAAGACCCTCATCATCCTGCGCAAGCCCCGGCCTCCAATCGCCGCCATCTGCTCCTCCCGTGCTACCCCCGCGGTGTACAATCTACTCGCTGACCCACCTCGCCCCCGAGGAAATCGGCTGGAACTGGCAGACGAACTCTCTTGGCTGGTCCACGATAGCCTCATCCTCAACGACCCCGGCCAGTTATGACACACCAAGGGAGCGATATCTCACCATCCCCCAGCGCCACGAGATGATTGCCATCGGTATCACTACAAGATCGCCGACCGCTTTCACATACTTCTCTCCCAATAGTCAAGAACGCCCTGCTGTCCGAAAGCAGCAGCCACAAGCCGGTGATAGTCGACAGGATCATAGACTCTTGACCTCGCTGGCCGAAGGCTGGACACCTGGATCGCCATCTCGGCCGCAAGAACTGGAACTCTTCCCGTCGATGTCGAATAGCGAGTCGACCGTCTGTTCCACGGCCAGGGCCATGATTGACAATGCCGGGGATGATGATCTCAAGCTGGATACCGAGGCGATGAGGCTGAAGCTGTATGTATCGTCTAAGATCCAACCTTCAAAGAAAGAGTATACTAACTAACCATGTAACAGGGCGGAACTGAATAGGAAGCGATCCCGCGGAAAGCCCAGAGCCTTCAAAAAGGCCAGGATGAAGAAGAGGGATTCCCGTAAAAAGTCGAGGCAAGTGGAGGGTTCAAAGGCTGAGGTAGAGTCGCAGGATGTCACACGTCAACCACCTGCAGCCTGGACCACAACCAGTTTGCGAGAGATAAATATATGAGCAGAAGAGCAGAGCAGTGGGACGAAAAGACTCCGTACCAAGGATCTTGAGGCCACTGAAGATTATTGAAATGAATTGAACCTATGTTGTTCCAAGCCCTGAACTCCATATTCTTCACTGGGATATCGGTGGCATGCTAAGCTTCGTTGCGAATATCATCGGTTGTCTTTTGGATGGCGTCGACCATGATCCTAACGGTCTTGTCGTAGAACTTGTTGTTTAAAGATGCAAAGAACCGTTTCCGGCGTTTGTGGAAGAAAGACATGGCCTGGCAGAGGAATTCAAACACTCGGACGTATAGATTTACAACAAGCCCCTGCATCTTCTTGGTATTGGAAACATGTGTGTTTTCTTAACAAAACGCAGGCTAGCACTCATCTCCACGAGGGCTAGGGAAAACTCCTCGGTGATTTCCTGCTAGTTGACAGACGCCTACATGGAAGTCCCCAGTTCTGTTAGCAGATTTCCCTGATGGATGGGGCTATGTCGAAAGCTTGATCATACCTTGTCGATGGAGGCCACGACACCAGAAGAAGTCCAATATACTTGTCTTCTGTCGGAACAAACTTGAATAAATAAGAGTGGTCATTCATGGTTCCAGGAAGCGAAAGAACTGATTCCGAGCGAAGCCCAGGCCAGATTTCTGCCTGGTCTCTCAACCGTCACGGGCATCATTGACTGCATCTTGCAAAGTCACAAAGTTGGACAGTGATGACTCGATAGCCCCAAGCTTGGTTTCTCCCGGAGCGACAAAAGTCTTTGAAGCTTTTGCCAGAATCGTATTAGCTCCTTGCGTTGGTGCTCCAACGGGTCACTGTTGGAGATCAGAAATCACGTATGCAGTGAAATCCCGAAGACCGGCGTGGATGCGAATTCTCACCTTGGGATATTACTCTGGAGCCAGAGCGCCCACTCTTGTTCTGCTCTTCTTGCATCCTGTGCGCAAACTTTCCTGATGCACTGTGGCATCCAGTGCCTGTGACAGAGCATACTCCGGGTTGTCTTTCTCAACCTTCATACTGTAGCTTCGAACTGCCTGCGTGATGGGCTTCGGGCTGGACTGTCGGGACCGATCCATCGCTTCATGAGGGGGTAGAAATTGATGTACAGGAAACCAAGCACAGGCATGTAAAGGCTACCTCATAGGGCATGCCGTGTTCCAGCACATTATGCCAGCATGCTGGATGTTCTGCGTACCTACACGCCCCCTGTTGGTCCTTACTCAGCTGTTCAGAACCAGTAGATAGAGGGGTTGTAACACAGCACATAGGCACAAGCGCGGCGGTACAACTACATACGTATAAATGAGGAGTAATATTAGGAGCGGTCATTTCATGAGGCTCTGCGCTTGATCTTCATGTTGAGCGTGGCAACAAAATCTGCATCATTATCGGGCTTCCTCAGTCCATTTCACCTCTGCCCGAAATTCCTCTTTTTGAATCATGACTTCACTGCAAGCCTAAGCCCAGCCTTCAGGGCCACAATCGTCACAAGAAGTACCAACCGAACTGTCAACAGACCAAAATTCAGCTTCACCCGATACATTGAACGATGCGCCACAATGGGACTTCTCAGCCCCTATGTACTGTGCAGTGAACGGACGGCCTCACGTGACTCTTCAGGACTTTGGACTCAGCCATTATCCTCGGTGCCGTGTAGGTATACAGGATAAGAACTACCAGAGGGCTGAGAGGGTGAAGGCACAGAAGAGTGCTGAGAATCGGGACCGGGGACAGGAACGAAAGTTCAATCCGGCATGCCGATGTGACGACTGTTTCGAGGCTAGAGGGCGCCAACCCATTCCACATATCCATTCCCGAACAAAGACGAGTAGGACACTGGTGACCAGCCGAATATGCCCTACTCTGTGGAATATCTTGATTGTGAAGGAGATCGCATTGCTACAGGACCGCATCCAACAACATTCGACCTCGCGGTTGCACGCGAGAGTGCCTTGAAGCAGAAAGGTTCAGCGTTCAATGTTCAATGTTGTGACGGTACTCAAAACCTGACGCTTTTCGGTAACAATGCGGAACAATTTAAGGATATCAAGGTGGCTCAAATTCTTACCGACCCAAAATCTCGGTCCACGTGCATACAACAAGGATCATAGTTGAATCGCAGGCCTTGATCAATGGCCTTCGTTCGGTAGTCTTTTACTATTCTCTACTCGACCTTGAAGGGAGAATCGTGGAATTGGATGAGCATTACTCCATTATCGGACACCACCTGGAAGAGCTTGAGCGCCTTCGAGAATCATGTGGGGCTGAGCAACAGATGCACTCTGTTAATTTCTCAAAGAAAGATGTGCATGGCGGTCAAGCCTCAGACTTTGATCTAAAGACCTCAGAGCATTTTGGATTACTTCTTGATTACATCAAGACGAATGTTTACAAGACTAGGATCGAAACAGAACGTCAGCTACATCGGAAAAACCTCTGCACATTCCAAATGCTCTGGTTGCTCTTCAAGCCTGGTACAATGGTGTACGTCGAGTCCGGAGGCAACCTTTCCGCCCAGTTGGTCCAGTCTGTTGTGTCAGACACTGCCATTCTTTCGGATTCCAAACAGCTCTCCGCCAATACAAGATCAAAATACGGTCCTTGACTTACGACGGGCGATTCATTGGTCGAAGCTCTACCGAGGTGATTCTTGCCCCCTTTGGTGGAGAGCGTGCAATTACTTCGCTGAAAGTCTTTCCGTGAGAGTTCATTGCTAAAAACGACGGTGGCAAGACAAGAATCAGTCTCTAAGAGAAGGGAAAGAAGTGGCACAGACTCTTGCGCGGTCAACAGGTCCGTTACGATGGTGAGTCCTTTGACAAGAGCATCCTTGAAACTAGACAGATGAGAAAATTGAGGGCAAGGAGGCCAGAACAGAACGATGGCATTAATGATGCCATGAACAAACAGATGGGGAAGCAGGGCGAGGTTACAAGAAAAGGGCCGTTATGTGTCTCCCTCACAGATTCCAATGCCTGGTGCCTCTCATGTACGTTTTCATCAGCTCACTTGGCTACCTCTTTTTAGATCCACGGCCGAGCTTACGTTGATCCCGCTTCCTACTACGCTCAGTTCCATTCAACAATCCCCGAGAATGCAACACCAACGGAATTGGACACAATTTGGCCATGTGTGGCTGCGGACTGGTAAGTTATTGCCCATAAGTTTGGTGTCCAATCGATTCGGAGAACCATAAACCGACTCGATGGACTACTAGCCATGACAAACGGCCCTATCCTCCGCCCAGATTCCTGTATGCATCCTGCGACCTACTCGATCCTGCCGTTGTGGAAGATCCCGTCCTTCATTCAACAGAGCATGACACCGACCACCGCTACCTCCTGTGCGACTCACTGCTGTATAGGATCGTACTGAAATCTTCAACGAAACAGCTTTGTCTCAGGTGTGTTGAAAATTAACCTCCACTTACCGCCATGTACGACGCTAACTAATGTCTAAAGTCTTCGGTGCATTGAGTACTACAGAGGAATTTTGTTTCTGACGACCAACCGCGTAGGACACTTCGACGACGCTTTAATTTCCAGAATTCACGTTGTCATAGAATATGACCAGCTCAGCGAAGACAACCGTCGCCAAATCTGGACACAGTTCTTCAATAAATTCATAGATGAGCGTCAAAATTTCAGCGTTACCAGACGTGCTAACTTAAGGATGACACCATAAAGAAGCTAGAATGAAACGGCCGAGAAATCCGCATTGGTTCGTCATTCCAATTGTAATGGTCTATAAAAGATGCTAGCTGGATTTAAACCAACAGCTTTCCAAACCGCTGTAGCTCTCGCGGAATTTCGATTTCTCCAAAAGCCTGACAAGTCCAAACATGATTGCCTAACTCTGGACCAGAAACACTTTAAACAAGTCTGCAACATGACAAGGCAGTTCAAGAGCTATCTCTATAGCCTTCATGGGCTTGATGAAGAGGGCCGAACAGGGCCGGGCTTACAACGCTCAAGTTAGGGCAGGGATTCAGGACTGGGGAAGACACATCGGGAACTGAGATCACCAACCATCCAAGTTGACATACGGCAGTCTCCTATGGTCTTCCCTGATTTGATCATTACATTTCTTCCCTATTGGATTGTGATCATTACCCTTCGACCATTCAAACATGTGACTGGCAGACACCCAGCACCTACGCGCCCATAAACCGTAACGTGGCCCTGTCCCAGGAGTCTGAAGCTGCCCCCTTTCTCACACACTAGCAAAACATAACAGAGCTGCTTTCTCCTCGTGTTCAAGTTGGAAACCTTCTGCCTTCCCAAAACTACACACTTGTGTTGCATACATGGACTCGACTGTCCTGGACAATCGAAGATCATGTTTCCTTCCCCATAATGATCATCATAATCCTGTGCCTCAGCCACCAGAGTGATGCCATTGCTCCCAGATCTCCTCTCATATTGTTGATGATGTCTCGTCCTAAACCAGGGCGATTCAACCATTTCCCACTCGACGCTATCAAATCCAACATCCAAATATTTGATACCACCGTCGTACTTCATCCACGACCACGACGGCACGACAAATATGGCTCTGTCTGAGGGAAAGGTGATGGGTATCAACTTCTCCGTCTTCACGTTCATGCCATCATCTGAACCATCATCCCGATGCCATAGCAGACTGCGCCGCAAAAGACTCAAGGACTCTCCCTCATCAAAGATGCCAAACCCACCCTTGATGCACGTTCATGAGGAGATTAGGAAACTTGGGGTCACCCAAAAAGGCCGCAAGAGTGCTAATAACAACCGGTCTGTTAGTCTCTATGCCGTCAATGTGTTCCCCAAAGTGTCATCTCTCTCTTCTCTATTGCCCAAGTGATCTTTGAGTGACACTTACTTGTTCATCTTTGTGCCCGTCTCACATCTAACCCCCTCTCAACATTCCCAATACGTCTAAATGCCCATAAAATACTGTCCTCCTCGCCAAAGTGTGTTCCTGCAATACCTATCCCCTGCTGAGCGATCCCTCAAGAACATGTTTCAGAAATCATCTATCGCCTCCGCGATGTAGAACTGGTCTCCGCCTCCGCCTTCGAAGCCACCACTTCTCTTCTCTTCCTCTCCCCTAAGAAGCCAGCGCCATTTCCCTCACCCATACTGAGGCCCAAAATTACAGTATTCTCCAAAGTAGTACCGCTCCATGTTTCTCATCTCCTTGTTGAAGTCTCCCGGGTCATCCTGCTCCTTTTGGACGATACAGAAGGAATCAATCCAGAGGTATTGACACCCCAGGGCACGAGTTACTTTCACCGCGTTTGCAAATGTGGTAGGTAGTGAAGACAGGGGAATGCCCTCCAAGTGAGAGTCGAGATTAGACTTTACAGTGCAAAACCAAGGCTGAGCACCCCACTGGTGTGAGACTACTATCCAGCGTCCAGTCGACCCTCGGGCCGTTTCCGCCAGGCGGACCTCGGAAGAATAAGGAGGGCCTACGTCGATGACACGCGTGGGAAGAAGTTGTGATTCAGGACTCGGGTGGGCAGCTGAGACGGGCTCGTGTGAATAAATCCTCATGCATCCGTGATTCTTATCGCAGTCTGCGACCCTGCTAGCCAGCTCCCCCGGGGCTCCCAGGGAGCAAGCCAAAGCATCAGACACAGCCGGAGAAACACTCCCAGAGCTTAGAACAAACCCGGAGCCCCCTCCACCAACCAGACCTTTGACAACTAATCAACAACCTCCTCACTCTCGTATCGGCGGATAACAAAGATAAAGCTCAGAAACTAGCCAAGGAAATTCAGGAAGCCTACCAACGAGCCACCAAGGGAACAGTAACCCCAATCGGAAACAACCAGGCCGACCTTCATAAAGTTGTAGCTAAGGAAGTAAAGGCAGCAGTAACGGCAGCCCTCCAAGAGACTCGGCCAAAATAGCCGATTAAACCCACCCGCACCTAGGCCGATATCACACGTGCAACTACTACAGCCGAAACACCGATCCAACTAGCCAAAGTAATCCCGGCAAGGCTGAACCGAGAGATCCTGATTAAAGGAAGCGATTTACCAGTTGATTTGGCCAAACGAAGCGCCTTAGAGATCGTGCAGGCCATAAGCCAAGCCTCTAGCCGGGAAGGAGCAGTTGCGGCTCGAAAGCTTCCTAGCGGAGATACAATGATTACCTTCACCGACCCAGCCACCAGAGACTGGCACTCTTCAAACAATGGATGGATCCAACAAGCCTTCGGAAACCAGGCCAGGGACGCTCGAAGAACCTTCGCTATAATGGTAAAAGGGATTTATAAGAAGGACACTCAAGGTATCTCAGAGGAGGAATTCAGCCGTGAATTGGGACTGAAATCGATCGACAAGGTGAAATTCCAATATCCGAAAGACCAAGCCCTCCAGTGGGTATCTATCTTTATCACCCTCCCCAACCAAACGGAGGCCAAAGCAACCTGCGATACAGGGGTGATTTTCAGGGCCCAGATACTCAACTGCGAGCCGCACTGGGCACCACTACGGCCTACTCGGTGTTATAAATGCTGGAAATGGGGCCACACAAGCCGTCACTGCAAAAAGGAGCATCTATGCCCAAGGTACGGTACAGGGGTATACGGAACGGGCGGTGAGGAAGGCGAATCGTAGTGCCACACCCTCACCAACCGCCTACCTTGCAAGTGCCCTGCATGTGGAGGGCGGCACCCAGCCTGAGACAAAGAGTGCCCAGAGCGCAAAAAAGCAAGGAACATGGCATAGGGAACTGTGCCCTGTAAGGAGGAAGGTATAGGGAACTGTGCCCTGTGAAGAAGATGGTAGGCACTTAATAACAGAGGACTATGCTCTGGAAGAGAATGTGGATAACCAGTATATTAACATTCACTTGATAGCTTGACTTAAAAGGAGAGAAAACAGAATACTTCGAATATGCTGCAAGAGGAGCCTGTTATAGGCATCCAGTCCTCACATTTGC
>MU866231.1:0-74922 GCA_033296915.1 Triangularia setosa | reverse complement strand
GGGTGGTAGTTTGTGTAATGGTCGTTATAAGAAGTGTGTAGTGGTGGAACGTGCGTCATCCGCTATGTTGCGTCATCCGCTATGCAAGTACGTTATCAGAAAGTATAAGGAAAGATAAAGTTTTAAAAGCTTCCAGAGAGTTGCAAGATAAGAGAAAGGCCTTATGTAAGGCCTTGAAGACTGATCTTCAACTTTGGTTTCAACCACCCTTTCTTTCTATTCTTCCTGTTTCTCCTCTTCCTCTTCCTCCTCGTCTACTTCCTTTTCAGGCTTTTCCAATTTTAGCCATAAGCCAGCCTAAGATCTTTCTCAGTAGCCGTTGGGCACCATATAACCAGGTGTTCGACCGTCTCCCGTCCTTCTCTGCAGCTGCAATAGGGTGTGGGTACCCCTGGAACTTTTTGTTTGAACAGGAAGTCCCGTAGACCTATTACTCCGGTGCGGGCCTGCACTAATAGGGAGCTTTGGGTTTTGGTAAGCTTGCTGTGTTTCTTTACCACTTGATCGGCAAATAGCAGGCCGGGTGGTCCTTCGTTTGCCATCCTTGGTGTCCGGCCCTCGGTAACATATTAATTATCTCAAAGAATATGGTATCTATCTTTGAAAGTGCCTGACGTTAGGCATGTTTAACAATTGGGAAGATATTATTAACATGAGTTTCAAATGTTCACTTGCTAGCCTTATTAGCCAGAGTGTAACTACCACAAGTTGTATGAGATTGACCACTTGAAACCGCTAACCTATGTCAGCCGTAACCCTCGCCTCATCGCTGCCCTGCTACCGATAAAATTCGTGGCTGCTCCCCTTCGGTCTGGTCTCCCTGACCCAGGACGTGTAACCATGTTGTTGTTGGATGGCGCCTTGATCACCAAATGACTTTTGTTGCCATCCATAGTCGCTATAGGCCTGTTGGTAAACAGAAGTACCCTCAGTCTTGTCCTGTTCCCTCTTTGTTCTAGTTGCGCGAAGACAGAAGAAATGGCCTCAACCCATGAAAACGCCTCAGCGATGTCAATGTCCATGACAATATATATGTTGGAGACTGATGATAACAGACACGCAAATATCGCAATGTAATCTTCCGCTGTCTTAGCCCTGTGAAATCGAGCGCAGTTGAGAGATGCATCCAGTTCTGTCGGGACAAGATCTGATAGTTTCATGGCTTGAATGATGAGATACCTCAACACTGAGGCGGCTGTCAAAGCTGTGGACCCTTTGTTTGGACCCTTTAGTGCCCATACAACAGGTATGTTGGAGGAACGAAGGAGCTGCAAAGCTGTTATGCTCAAACCTCGGGTTTGCTCTCTTGAGTGGTAGGTACCACGTATAATGACTAAAGATCGTAAGTCTGGAGCAGAGGAGAAAGCAGACAGCCTGGAGCTGGCCCAGCCAAAGGTGCAAGAGATACCGGTGCGAGTGTTTCGTTGAATGGCCTTTTGAAGCGATGTATTGTACTTGTACGTTACTTCCGGCTCTGGGAGTAGGCAATGATTCGGGATTTCCTGGAGAGACTGCATCATTTGCGCAAATTGTAAATCAGTTAGGCGGCTATTGCTGTTGATGAAGGCACCCGAGGCCATTGCTTGGAAAGCTGGTGAAGAGTTAGTGCGACTGGCTTCTCTGCTACCGGTATTCATTTAAAATAAATAGAGCGTACCGGATAGCATGACCTTCATCTCTCGAATTTCTTGCCGCATGGCTACCAACTGGAGGCCTTCACTGTCAATCTTGCGGTGGATCTCACGCTGCTCAACTCGAGCACCAGATGCACTCCAGTTATCGATGAGCGAAGATCTTTCCAGAATATTCTCCAAGAGGTCATCATACCGTAGTTCGGATGGTCGCGTCAGAGAGTGCCAGATATGTTTTAGTTTGCCTTCCTCATACCATCTTTTCGCCCAGATGAGGAATTTGAGGATGTATGCATATACCTCTGCAACCGCACGCTTCATTCGACTAGTCGGATAGAGGATAAGTGATAGCTCGACTCGAGGAAGAATAGATCCAATTTGGCAGAGTCCTTTAGCCAGCGTACAGACTGCATTTTCATGATTGACAAAAGCCTAAAAAGAAGCATCAGTAAATAATGGGCAGCCATACAAGTGAAGATACGCTGTCATCTTTATAGTGCAAAACGTAGAATCTTACCACAAATAGCAACTTCATCGCACCCCAAGCCAACGAAACGTACTCAGGATTGTGCTGGATGAGACATTTCATCATGTTGTCGTAGTGACATAGCAGGCTCGAGAATTTGTTCAAATACTCCCTGGGACGGGACTTTGCTCTGGCGGATTCGTATTTATGCTGGACATCGGTAAGAGTCTTTTGAAGATCTTCAAACCCATCTGACCGAGAGATGAGATCGCGTTTTGCTTTGTCTTTCGTAAGTTCGTTTGAAAAAATGATGATTGCATCCTGAAACGCATCTGTTGCTGGATCTAAAGCACTTTTGATGCGAAGAAGCTGTTAGCGATGAATTCCAAATGCAGGGAAAAAGTCTTTGGTAGGTTCATACCCATCATCAAGATCACCACGGAACCAGTTTATCAGTTCGGATCGAGATGCTGAACTTGTTGGTGTCAATAGTTGCGACATAGCGGCGGCTAAAATTCTGTCAAAATGGTCTCTGCTACTGACGAAGGATTCTGATAATATTGGGTCATGTTTGGCGGACCAGCTTCAGGTCCAAGAGTTAATTTAGGTAGGTACCTATCATTTGTGGGGCCCACATAAGGTAGCTATCTCCTATTTGTACCATCCTCCTCACCCTCCCGTTTCACACGAGGCACTCGCTTCAGCCACCTGGGCTGAGCCAATGTGATGATGACAAGAAAGAGGCACAGCAGGTCATTTTGTCTTACCCCTCTTTTCTGCACAACCTATACCCATAAGGCCGGACATGTTTTTTATCTGCATCTTGTGCAGAATACGTCCAGTGCCTGAATCGCCTGCCCATCTCCAACTGAAATGGCGAGTTTGTAAGTGTTATCTCGGGTAGAAGTCTGGAAGGTCTCCGAGTCAGAACCAACCGCAAGTTACTTACCTGAGTCAGTCAGCATGGCGACGAGATTGCGAGCATGGGAGGCATCGGCATGCCCGTGCACCGTCCATCAGATCACTCACTGGAAATCCCCAGTGATCACGCTTTGTCACCACCCAATAAGCCCATAGAATCTCTACACAATGTTCTTACCATCTCACGCGACAAGACAAGCGAGAGCGACTTTCAAGCCCAACAGCTTCTTGCTGCCGCCAATGCCTTGGAGAACAGGGAGGAAAGTGATTACATTTCAGACGAAAGTGAAGCCAACAATATGGGGGACTTCGCCTCAGATAGTGACACGGATGATTCGGACTCTTCAACAAGCGCCCGGGCTGATAGTGTCCCTTATAGCGGAGGTCATTCTTTGGGGCCTTTCGAAGGCGACCCATCCTTCCCATCTCCTATCAAGTTTCATTCTCAACAAAGCCTATGGAGTGTCACGAAGGCGAAGGCGAAGTCTGATGAGCAACCAAATAGTTGCCACACTGGATCTTCGGCAATACCGAGGGCCAACTCCATGCTCGAGCCACAAAAACCCGCTATAAATGACAAGATCCATCATTCTGATGCGAGACGCCGACAGGCCACCAAGTTGCGATGGGAGGTCATCCACCGAATTGATAATAAACACCTCTATCTCGGACAGCCCTACATTACCATCGAAGCAGACGGATCAAGAAAGCTCCACGGCGAACTTGGATTGAGTAATCTGGCGAGACACATCAAGCGAAATTCCGAGGTTTCTTTTGTTGTCTTTCGTGACTATTACACAGATGAACTTTTGAATGCTTCACGCGACAGGAAATCGCAACCAGGCGGTCTCCCACCGGGCTTTCCTGGGAGTCTACCGCGGCCTAACCCCCCGGTCTCCCTACACCCATCACCCTGGAGAAATGAAACGGTGGAAAGACCTCGAGATGATTCAATCCCTTTCATATATTCAGAATCTATTAAACTCGTGAAAAAGGAGATGCAGGACTCTGTCAAAGCCCTGGCATCTTTAGACGGTCTAGACTTCATTCTACGTTCAGCTACGGCTTCGGCAGAAGAACTCCAGGCACCATATTTCTTTTGGTATTTTGTCAGAAATCAGCGTGACCTTGTCCGGACTCTACCACGCAAGCATTGGCCATGTCTCAGGTTACTGGAGCGATACATAGAGACTGCGTTTTCTACGACCTACAGACATGTCGATCTTTTACTCTCACAGGGGAGAATTCGGTACAAGTATCTCCCTTTCTTGATTCGACCGGGAGAGCCTCTCGTGACACTTCTCGGAAGCCTCGTGGGAGGCTGCATCGCCGACGCTATGGTCCACCGTGACACTGCGGAGGACAAAGCTTCAGTTCAAGAGCAATGGACCAACAAGACGGCAATGTATATTTACAAGATACTTTGCCACGCCTGGACATTCAAAAACACGTCGTACGCCCGAGAGATATGGAACGCCATCATTGCAGAACATCCGGCTTCCACGGCTGGCAAAGAACAAGACATCGAAATCAGATCACTTCGAACATATCCTCTGAGATTTGCAGAGCAGGAAGTAAGAGAGCGTCTAGAAAAGATTGGAAAGTTGTGCTGGTCATCTCGCGTTCGAAAGTTTGTGGCTTACCAAGAGTCTGATGGGCTTGTAAGATATTTCCTTAGCCCGGCGTTCCAAGTTGACTTGTCCTAATACCCCTGCAGGAACCTGAGCGCTTCATGATTGACTGTGCAACATATGACAAAATTCACGGACGTCAAAAAGGACCTATTTTCGGGCCAGGAGCTGTTCGCATCTCGGAAACCACGGGGCCAGTCGGGAATGAGATATATGCATTCCCTGTTGTCATCAAGGGGTTCAATATCCAACGAAAGACCTGGGGTATGTATCTTCTGCTGACCCTTACCGCTACTTTATGACTATTTATCGTGTGGGGAGGTACTAATCGGTTCCTAGTTGACCTAGATGTGGATAAGATTACCGAGGTTGAATGGGACAAGAAGGCGTTTGAGAACCTTGCGCTTAGCGACACAAAGACAAAGGACCTTATTCAGGCTCTCGTCACAACCCAAGTCGCTGCCGAGAAGGGGACTGATATCATCAAAGGGAAGGGAAAAGGACTGATCTTGCTTTTACATGGCGCACCCGGCACTGGCAAAACATTCACCGCCGAGGCGGTGGCAGAGATAACGGAGAAACCCCTATACCGCGTCACCTGTGGCGATGTGGGCACCAAGCCGGAAGACGTAGAAAAATATCTCGAATCTGTGCTATATCTAGGCAAGATCTGGGGCTGCATTGTGCTTCTCGACGAGGCAGAAGTATTTCTGGAACAGCGTGGCCTGGCGGACATGAACCGCAACGCTCTCGTTTCAGTTTTCCTCCGCGTTCTAGAATATTATGATGGTATTCTTGTTCTGACTTCGAACCGCGTAGGAACCTTTGACGAAGCCTTCAAGAGCAGGATCCACCTGGCTATTCACTACGACAATCTCAACGTGCCACAGCGCAGAAGAATTTGGCGGAACTTCTTGGCACGGCTCAAAGATATTGACGGAGAGAGTATCGACTTTGAAGATGTTTATGACAACCTAGACGAGCTTGCTCGGATGGAGATGAATGGTCGTTCGATTCGTAACGCTATCACAACCGCGAGACAGCTGGCAAAACACAAGAAGGAGGTGGTCAATAGCTCACATCTGCAGCATGTCATTGAGGTTGCTTCCAGGTTTGACGATTACATCAAAAAGGTCAGAGAAGGGCTTACGGATGATGAACTGGCCAGGGATGGAGGTTATCGATGATGGCTGTTTTCTCGAGACCCTTTGTTTCATATACAAGGGGATACTCTCAGTCATACAGATATTTCTTGAATAATACACGACCTTCTTTCACCGCAGCAGCCATATTACCTAGCATCCAGGCTTGCCACCACAGTCCGCCCAGGTTGTTTGCTAGTTGTCCCATAGCTGACAGCTGTGTCTGGGTTGGGGACGAGAGCATCAGCGTTCAGCGACGCCTCACCACTTTCGTCCCGTGCTGGTAGACCGCTGACTCTCCGATCCATGCGCCTCCGCCAGGGACGGTATACCAACACCGAGCCAATTCCCACAACGAGAAAGAGACCACAGATGCTGGCGCCAATAATCTCGTAGTGGTCACCAATGGCACCGACCCCATCCCAGAAGCTCCCGTCCGGCTCGGCAACGTGATCGATGAGGGACAACCACTGAATGACTCCGATGAAAGCGGAGACAAAGACAGTGATGCTGGTGAGCACAATGGAGTAGTAGAGAATGGCGACAATGTCTCTCGAGAAGGCCTTGTTGGTGTACAGGGCCATCATGAGGGCACCGTCAGTTGTGTCAACGAGACACATACCGGCTGAAAGAAGAAACGGGGTCAGTAATTTCCTTTGAACGTCCGAAATTGCTTGTCATACCTGTGAACAAGAGGGGAAAGATAAGGATGACCCAAATGCTCGTCCCCTGGGCAGCCTGAATACTCGCAATACCCAGAATGGCAATCTCGGAACTGGTGTCAAAGCCAAGTCCAAAGAGAATACCCAAAGGCAGCATCTTCCAAGGCCTATCAACAGCCTTGAATACGCCCCGGAAAACATTTGACAGGAATCCCATCCCTTCCAGCCCCATCTGGTCGCCAACGGGATCGGCATTGGCCTCAGCATCCGAGCCATACCCCGGGGCCTGTCTCGCCGCTCTCTGCTCAGCAAGAACTTGTCTCAACCTCTGTATCAGCCGGTAGAGAATCCACCCGTTGGCAATGCACAGAATCAACAGGAAAGTGCCAGATACACTCGTGCCAATGATTCCGCCAATGCGCTCAAAGTCATCGAATCGATCCCGCACGGCGCCTGCAGTGGCCGCAAGGACTATGCAAGTGACAATGACAATGGTCGAGTGTCCCAAGCTGAAGAACGTTCCCACGGCTACGGGGCGTTGACCCGAGGCGATCAGCCTCCGGGTCATGAGATCAATGGCGCTGATGTGGTCGGCATCGAGGGCATGGCGCAAGCCGAGGGTGTAGGACAGAACGGCGGGAGATATGAGCTTAGGGAAGTAATGAAGGACCACAGCTACACCGGCCCAGACCAAAAGGTTGACAACCACGAGGATGCTGATGAGTCGGATCGCAGGAAAAGGGATGGCGTTTAGGGGGCCCTTCTCGTACATGCGCCGGGGCGAGACAGAAGACCAGGACATCGGCATCTTGATCGGATGAGTGCCGTACGCTTTGGAACGGTAGCGTAGGTTATGATGATGAGACAAAAGAAGACATGGGAAAGTTTGTACTTTATGGATGATTCATCAGGTACCTTAACCGACATCGCAGCTTCACCACAGCTGTCTGTCTTTTTTTTCTCTCCGAAAGCTTCCTTAGCTTTCCCCTCTCCCGAGACTCATGTTAGGGTATGGCGTTCTCCACATGGCGGGGGAATTGCACAATCGATAACCTAACCCCGATGTGAATGGCTGCGAGTTTGCTATCATGATTTGTCATGGACGGTTTGGTCCGGCGGTTGGCATCGGCAGGCGCCGGGTCCCCCACTCCGACGCGGGGGTGTCAACTTCCGATCCACTGTGGGTTGGGCGTCCGATGGCTAGAGGGGTGCAGCGTAGGAACCTTTAGGGTCGGCAGTTGTTGTATTAATTGTCTAGACTTACAACTTCTGAGTAACCTCAAGATTGCTTGGCTAGTGCGCGGTGGCGATGCTGGAGGATCAAGGGCTTACAAGACAGCTCGTCTTGGCTTGGCGGCTCCGGTGGGTTGGGGCTGCAGAAGTCTGTGCCTCTGCCTGTCCATCGACCTCGGCCCGCACTTGGCATTGTGTGAAGAGATGGTGGGTCATTAACATTTCCATTGGTATCCTGCTGCTGAAATAACTTGCTTTCCATAGCCTTATGATATTCGTTTTACCGGTTACCATCCGACACACACGCCTTCAACAACACCCACCGCTCACCGCTCACCGCTCACCGCTCACCGCGTTTTCGAAATCTCTAGCGGGCCGCCCGGCTTGTTGGCAGATATGGCAATGTAACGCCATCGGCCGAGCCCTCGATAGGTCTCTACCGCCGCTATTGTGTTGATAAAGTATCGCTCCAGTTGAAGCAGCCGAACAATCAAGTATGGGATAATAGCCAGCACGAAGAAGAGCCGTGTCATAGGCTTGACATTGGGCGTCAGATCATGGACGACGACATTCTCGAACCCCGCATCCTCCACCATTTGCTTAAACACCCCGGGATGCGAGATGTCATATGTGGGCATGGCAGCGTATTGGTTGATCTTGCGCATCGATGCTGCCATATCTTCAGGCGAGCCGGCCGCGAGATCGTGGTCATACTCGAACTGGGCCAGTCGGCCGCCTGGGCGGAGGATACGGTAGAAGCCGGCAAGCACAGCCTTGGGGTCGGTGGCATGGACGAATGTCTCCATCGTATAAACCCCGTCAAGCGACTCGTCCGCTAGTGCACCAAGATGATGGTAGTCCATCTTTCGGACTGTGATTGTGCCCTCGGCCAGTCCCGAACGAGCAATGTTGCGTTTTGCCTTGGCAATGTGGTGATCAACAACATCGATACCTGAGATACGCAGCCCGTGCTTTTTGGCCATGTGCAGTGCAACATGGCCAACACCGCAACCCGCATCGAGAACTTTAGCGCCGCGGGGCACGGCCAGTAACTCGGCCAACTTGTCTTCCATCGCTCTCAGAGGCTTGGATAGCGGGAATGGCCAGTATGTGTCATGTTTCCAGTATCCAAAATGGCGAGTGCCTCCCAGGAGCAGGCGATACCCAATGCGGGACTCGAGCGAGTAGTAGTAGGATTGCAGGTCAGAGTTCGCGTTGACCAACGGTGTGGCCTCGGTGTCGGTCGCCATGGTCAATTCTATGTCAAAGAGGGAGTGTCAAAAGAAAACGAGAAAAAATGTGTTGAATTCGCAAGGACAAGAGGTGCTGCTGCCAAGCCTTGGAGGACGCGCCCCGCGCCGTCAAGGGACTCCCGAGCGCAACCAATCGTCGATCATTTAACTTGTTTGGGATTAGCGCCTGACCAGAAGACGACCTTTGAAAACACCTATATTATATATATTGGCAGCTTCAGCAGCCTGCACCATTCCTTCGGCGCCTCGGCGCCTAGCACAGCAAGCAACGGCGTCAGCTAAAACAAATCGATGAATCGACGTGCATAGTGGCGCTCAGGATTCAACCATGAAGTTCCCAACTGTTTCAGCAGTTCAGGCCGCCTGACATGAATGAACTGGATAGTAAGCTCTTCTTGGTCTGTTGCCTTAATGGTTCTATTTTCTTCCTTTTTCAAATGATTGAGTCATTTGGATATCGAAATAGTCTGGCATCAACATCAGTACTGGCGATTTTTCATGGCTGAAAATTCCATTTTGACAAACAGCACTTACCTCTCCGAGCTTCGCTATGGCTGGGTCCCATCTGGTCAGGATCGCGGGACTCTGGACATTCTCTGGTCCTGCCTGATCACGGTGACCCTTTGTTGTTGGGTTGCAACCCATCCCAACGCTGGTTCGCCCAAAGACAAATTCTACCATCCCTTTATTGATAGAGCTCACCTGGCTATGGTTGGCTTGCTGGGTCCAGAGTTCTTGCTAGCCATTGCGCTTGGCCAGTTCTCAAGCGCAAGGCGGAGTGTTAAGGTAGGCTTCTCCCCATCTGCCCCCATGACCCTCCATCGAGAAGTGAGACTGACAAAAATGGGAAGAAATTCAAGACAGATGAGGTCACCAAGGGTCTCAAATGGACCTATACATACGCCTTCTTTGCAGATATGGGTGGCATGTTTCTCACAAGTCCCGACTACCCGGAGGGATTTCCCATCAACGCAGAGCAGCTCCATTATCTTGTCAAATACGGCCATGTCGACTTCCCCGACATGGAGCAAATGAACATTGGCGAGAGAAACGCGTCTGACAATCTGTCACGGTAAGTACCTAACCTTCAACGTGAAGCCAGCGACTGACCATAAATACCAATGCTGACACTTGGGATTCCAGGTTTCTTACTCTGTGGCAAGCCATATGGTTTTCTGTCATAGAGATCCAACGTATTGCGCATGGACTTCCAATGACGACACTCGAACTTACCGCATTATTGTATGTATACGTCCTGGTGGGATGCCAGATATGCTGGTTCAAGAAGCCCTCCATCTCGGTCCCGCGGAGAATTCAGACGAAGGACAACATAAAGATCCAACAGATCCGAATGTGGGCCAAGAAGCATGTACGTGTACATAGATACCCAAGTGCGATGATGTTCGCCGCACCTACCGGTGGCTAACAGACTACCTAATTCCAAGACCCATTATGACCTTCCCGAAGATCCTCAAGCATGGTACCGCACGCCAGTAGACTTCATTAGCGGACCGAGATGGCAGATCGGTATTCACTGGGCATACTACACGCGTTGGTTGGAAGTCCTCTGCGTTCCACTTTACAGTCGTCCTCTCAATGCCAAGCTCTGGGACCGGTTTCCTTCCGACGAATGGCTGCCAGCTGAGAAGGGTCCAATAGTTTTATTTTTCTCCGTAATGCCTGTGGGGTTCACAGTCTGGTTCTTCGCCGGGTGGAACTTCTTCTTTGCAACCTCTATCGAGCAGATCCTGTGGAGAGTATGCGCCAGCTACCACGCTATATTCGGCGTCTGCGGTTATACCTACTATTATACTGCGATATTCAAATGGGACAAGGTCAAGAACGATTTCGAAAAGAAGTACCAGTACACTGAAACTTTGCTCTCGCAAGCAGATCAGACGATAGTATTGGCAGAGAAGATAACTGGCGGCACAAAGACCTTGTCTAGAGTGACAACTGTCAATGTCTCCCCGGGCAGCAAAGTCAGCACCAAAATTGGCAGTGGCGACATCGAATCCCAGGCACAGTTCAATAAGACAACACAAGATGGATGCCTTGCGCCTTACACGTTGCAGTGGTTCCCTCCCATGACTATTGACGGTGTTCTTGGCTTCTTACGGAACAACTCCGCAAATCAGGATCCCCAGATGCGGCTTTCTTTACGTGTTCTCATCCCAGTTTCCGCCATATGTGGGTTATACATTCTTTGCCGTTTAGCCATCTGGAACGAGAACTTCATCGCGATGAGGGTTCAGCCAGCTGGAGTTTATGTGACCGTGAATCGATATATGCCGTTCTGGGGTGACGGGTAAAATGCCCAGCACCATTGAGCAATGTGGAAATGTGAGTATTTTGGCGTCTGCGACTTCTTGTAGAGTACTTTTGGGGGATAATTTGGGGCACATAGACAATAATAACTGGGTCAGAATAACGATAAGACTCTTTCAGCACCTAAGAATCTGATGTTTCTTAATCCACTCCCAGAAGAAAGTGTGGTCGGAAGGTCGCTTAGATAAAGATCTATCCGACCTGGTTCACTCGTAACTGTATCCACGAATACCCGGCAAATAATATCACCAGAGTCCTACCCAGCCGCACCTCTCATATTCAATGTTGATTTGCCTGAATATCCCCACCTATAATCTCGCGCCAAAGATTCCCCGAAGGTGGGAACGCACTTAAGCCAAGGATATCAATGGTTTCTCGGATGCCGGCAAGTGTTGCTTATAGGGCCTCATCTATCTGTACTCTATTGCTGATCAAGCACTAAACTGCCCGACTCATGGCTTTGTCAACAAGATGGGTCCCCTCTTTAAGCTGAGACCTGCCCTGCTACTGATGGGGATGGTATACCTCTTTCTTCAACCCATCCCGGTACATTTGACATATCACACAGAATGAGAATGAAGTCTCTGTTTCTAGCCTTTCCGGGTTTGGCCCATGCGGCTCTCCGCTTTGGCTGCTCGACTCTCACCATCGAGCGTCTCGACCCAGTCGTCGAGCCAGGCAACAACCCGTCGGCCCACGTCCATCAAGTTGTTGGTGGAAATGCCTTCAACGCCACGGTTGACACCTCGGTGGACGTCGGGAACCGTGCGACATGCACGACGTGCGTTTTCACCGAAGACAAGTCCAATTACTGGACGGCCACGCTGTATTTCCGTGCCCGCAATGGATCATACCACAAAGTTCCCCAGTACCCGAATGCTGTCTTCCACGACGGGCAAGTCGGTGGCATGACCATCTACTACACACAGCAAGACTTTTGGGATAACGGAAACCAAAAGATCACGAGTTTCCCTCCCGGCTTCAGAATGACGGTCGGCAGCCCTACGACCGAGACTCGAGAGCAGGCCCAACAATATCGTGGGCTGAGATACACCTGTCTGCAAGATATTCTCACCCGTGGAAGTGAGACATACGACTTCCCCAAGCAACCTTGCCCCGCTGGTATAATGGCAATTCATCACTTTCCCGCGTGAGTTTTACATGCACCACTTATGTCCCACCAGACACGAACTAACTCATCCTCTTCAGCTGCTGGGATGGCAAGAACCTCGACTCCCCCGACCACCAAAGCCACATGTTTCTCACCACCAAAGGCGGGTTCCAAGTTGCCGACCCTTGCCCGGCTTCCCACCCAGTTCGTATGCCCCAAGTTGCCTATGAGACCATGTGGGACACCTCCGTGTTTAACGATAAGGATCTGTGGCCCGAGGATGGTTCGCAGCCGTTTATTTGGTCTACTGGGGACACGAAGGGGTACTCCACCCACGCCGATTATTTGTTTGGGTGGGAGGGTGACTCGCTGCAGAGGGCGATGGACTCCAACTGCTTCTTTCAGAGGTGCTCGCTGGGCAAGTATCCAGAGGGCGTGCTCAAGATCCAGACGCCCGAGGAGCAGAACGCTTGCAAGATCGAGACAACGGTTCAGGAGCAGGTTGATGGGTGTAAGTGTTGCATTTCTTTGTGTCTCGTTCACGACCTTGAGGAACTAATAAATGTGTGATCATAGGGCTTGATTATTTGCCTGGTAAGCCGGAGACTGCTTTACGCCGTTAGAGGAAGATTCCTGGTAGGCTGTTGTGATGAAAGACGGGTCTGAACATTGGAGAAGAGTTTACGCATTTCAACTAGATCCGGCACATATGCATACGCAATATTTCCTGAAACTTTAAGTATAACTAGCAAGGTACCATGTCCAAAATGTCAGACTACAAAGCTGAGACTGGCGAGGATGATAAGCATGCGGTGAAATTACCGTTTCTCCCCTTACCACATTACCCCTTCACTCCAGTACCCCTTTATTCCATTACTCTATTATCCCATCATCCTATTTCGTCACTACTCCATTCACGCATTTTATCCAGCACACTGCAGACTTTGCATCCCTATCACGGGTGCTCTGCCGAACACACTGCCATCCTCAACCGGTAACCGACATCCTCCCCAGCTCGAGACAGCCGGCAAAACTCTTGGCGCGCGGGTGGGATATTGATCACGGCGGATCCCATAGGCCAGGGATAGACGATCATAATGCGGAAATTATTGCCAGCACTTTACACTCCATGTCGTGGACGCAATTCGACAGCAGAGTATGTCTAATCAACGCGGCCTATTCGGGCTGCATTCACGCGAAACAAAGATAACCCAAGTTTGAGGCACTCACTGCCCTTGTCTTCATGCTCCTTTCCATCATTCCTTTGACTAGGCTCGCCCGTTCATCCATAGGCAGTTCATTAGTCAGTTCAAGATGTTGATGCTCGCCGTTGCGGCTTTGGCCTTCATTGGCAACTGCTCTGCCCAGACCGGCGTTGAGCTGGATCGGCCCATGCTTGGACCCCCAGGATCACCACCTCGCCGAAACCCGGGTGCCATGTTACGCTTTGGCTGCTCGCAGGTGGTCATTGAGCGCCTCGACCCGTAAGTGCTCTTCGCCTGCTGAAGACTCTGGCTAACACCCGAGCACAAAGACTTGTCAATCCAGGCCAGAACCCATCATCGCACATGCATCAAATCGTGGGAGGAAACGCCTTCTCCGCTTCCATGCCACTCGAAGACATTTCCGCCCTCTCTTCCTGCACAACCTGTCACTTTCAGGAAGACCACTCCAACTATTGGACAGCCAACCTCTACTTCCGCGCACGAAATGGCACATACAAGCGTGTTCCTCAAATGGCGAATGAGTTCAACACTGGTGACAACGGTGGGATCACGGTCTATTACACCTCCCCGGCTCCGAATGTGACAACGGCCTTCAAGCCCGGCTTCCGCATGCTTGCCGGCGATGCAATGCTGCGCAAATCGGAGAACCTCGGCCGTAACATGCAGCAGTGCTACCGCTGTTATACCAAGGACAATTTCGGAGGCAGCATGTACAGCCCGTGCATGGACCCCGTCTACGATACCGACCATCTTCCCAAACAACCCTGCGCTGGTGGGATTCGATCTACTATTATCTTCCCTCTGTGCTGGGATGGTGTCAATCTGGATAGTCCCAATCACAAAGACCACGTCGCACATCCTGTTACTGGACCGACGGCCTTTTCGATTGTGGGCGGGGAATGTCCCAAGTCGCATCCTGTCAAGATGCCACAGGTCATGTACGAGGTGATGTGGGATACGAGGCAGTTCAATAACCCGGAGGATTGGCCTGAAGATGGGAGCCAGCCTTTGGTGTTGTCGAATGGGGATACGTGAGTGACATGACTCAGCACAAGATTTTGATGGGCAGTACTAACACTGAAATAGAACCGGATACGGTCAACATGGCGACTATGTCTTTGGCTGGGAGAAGGATTCCCTCCAGATGGCCATGGACACCGGATGCTACCTTCGAAACTGCAGTAGCTTGACCGAGCTGCCTCCGAAGGTCAAAAATCAGTGCCAGGTGCCTGTCAGCGCAACAGTAGATGGAGATTTGGATGAGTGTACATCAACCCTATTTTGTCCTCCAAAAGTCAAAATTAACAAAATTCCAGGGCTTACCGAGCTTCCGGGTGGTGGTCATGGTGAGTAGCCTACGAGGCTAGGGTATTGCGGAGAACCAAATGAAGTAGATAGATATTTGCCACAGCACACAAGCACAGCCGCTGATTATGGTACACTGCCCCTAACCTGCCCCTGGCAAACCCCTAAAGCGCTCACGTGACCTCCTATCCGCCCACCAACCGTGAAAGGAACCAACAAACACCGCCTTTGCGTGGCGTACGTCATTGTCGAATTTGTGCTCAGCTGTTGATTCATATAAGAGCTTTCAAACCTTGCAAGACACTTGGAAACCATTTTTCTGATTTCCAATCTTTCTATTTTCCGCACCTGCATACCATTCGGACCGTTTGCAGTCAACATCATCTTCTTTCATCATGACACACTCCGAGGCGATGACACTCATCCTTCTTGACTTTGACCATTTCGTCTACAACACCTCCTTCAACCACCCAAATCCAGCCTACAGCCTCAGCACAGCCATCGAATCACTCACCTACAAAGACTCATCACTTTCCATCAGTCGTGTCTTGAGCACAAAGTCTACTGGGCGTGATTCATTATCCACGCCTGAAACCAACCATTCAATCGAACAAGAACAAGACCGCCTCTTCAACCTCGTCCACCCCCTCAACGCAGACTACCGCACCGACATACCCGCCCATTACTTTCTCACCTGTCACTCTTCGTCTCTGTCCTCAATCGGCAATATCAAACTCGCCATTAACAAATCCCTACTCTCCAGCAGGGTAGACAAATTCAAAGCCGTCCACTACCCCAACCGGACAGCTTCTTCCTCGCCATTATTCCCTGACGAGGAGGAGAGCATCAGCAAAGACGAAAAAGTGTTGTTTGCAGCCACCAAACAAACCTTTGGGCGTGATTACATCTGGACCAACTCCCAAAACAAAGAAGTAGCACGGGAGGAGGAGCAAAAAGATGGCGATGTCGTCAAGGGCAGGAAGTTGATTTTCACAGCTAGTCTAACTAAAGAGGAACAAGACGCCATTGTCGCCGCCTGGGTTCTGAAACGATGGGCTGAAGTGGCGGAGGAAAAGGGATTCAAGAAGGAGGCATTGGAAAAGTTATCTTCGGCGGAGAGGGCGCATATGGATATGAAGTGGTTCAAACGGGCCGGGGTGTTGGGTGGGTTGGCTGCCGCCGGGGGGGCTTGTTGAGACATTCTGAGGGAGGCTATGCCACGGTTTTGCTTGGAGGATTGAGTTTGTATGAGAAAGGCGTGTGTTGCGTACCTACCCTTGTCGATCAGCCCTTCTTTTAGTAGCAAATCAAGATCTGGTTCCAGTACGTAGCTGTACACAGGGTTGCATCAGTACGAAGTTTCGAAAATTTCAGCTCGAATCTGCCTAGGTGGTGACTACTAAGGTAGTCTTCACTGTTGCTTACTCTTTCCCCTCTTCCCCTCCTTCCTCCGAACTAGCTGGAACTTAACCAACAGTCTTCGGCGCCATAGGGTCTACACTGGTGGTCTGTCAAGTCTGCGGACGCTTGAACCGCAAGGATGCCCGCATTTTCTCATGTAGTATTACAGAGCTTATTGCCTCCATCAGCGAGGGATTCAAAGCCTGTGACATCTTGTGGGCGGCGCTGAGACATTCTCTACCAAACGGCATCGACACATCTGGGAGCATCTCCATAGAGAAAACCGGGTCTGAGCCACTGCGTCTGAACCACTCCTTTGGAGGCCCTGCAAAGGAGGTCATCGAGATATACTGCCATGCCGGTTCGCCTACGGAGTACTCATGGATCGGCCCGTCAGCCGAGGTCTCGATCGATTCATCCTCGGACGTCTGTTTTTCCAAAGTCCCAGGCTGGATCAATGATTGCCTCGATACCCACAATAAATGCCCCGTCAATATTCCTTCACCACTGCCCACCTGAGTTGTCGACGCGGGATCGGAACACGGCCGCCTCGGCTTCAAATCCCGCAGAATGAGTCGGAACGGTACGTCGCGATCAACCACTGCTGGGGGACACCAGAGAAGGCTGGAACAATGATCAAGACAACCGCGCAGACAATCAGCCAGTTCCAGGTGGAGATCCCCTGGAACCGGCTCATAAAGACCTTCCAGGGCGCTATTGTCATCACCCTCCACCTTGGCATACGGTATCTGTGGGTTGACTCCCTGTGCATCATTCAGAGACGCTCAAGACTGGGCCATCGAATCATTGAAAATGACGACCGTTTGCACCAATGCCTTCCTTGTCATCGCCGCCAGTAAAATAAAAGATGTTGATGATGGCTGCTCCCCGGACTCCCGCGCCGCCAGCAAGGAGGGCGTGCTTTCCATGGAGTGCAACCGTCAAGCAGGCGGAAGAAGTATCGCCTACACAAGGCTGGACCGGATCGCTTTCAACCTCGGTCGCACGACCATGAGAGCCGGGGAGGGGGCGCATGGCTGGAGGACCGATCTTTGCCAGGAGGAGCAGCTGGCTTCTCGAATCCTTTACTATACTGAAGACGAGGTGCAGTGGCGCTGCACAAGCTACAACGCGTATGAGTGTTGCGGCATGCTCAAGGCAGTAGGCTCGAGCCTAACGTCAAAGTTATCGGGATTTGCTAGGGAGGTTGCCGCCGAGACAGCAGTTCCGGAACCCGACCCTCAGCGCGTGTACTATGAAAGCCCAAACACGTTGGTCTTTTACTATGTCTCTTTATACCGCATGCGAGATGATATACATCTCTGACTGCCTCCCTGGAATATCGGGAATTGCCGCTTGCTGGGAGAGGTCCAAAAGTGAGACTTATCTTGCCGGTTTATGGATGTGGAATCTGCCTCGGCATCGTATGTGGTCAGTTAGCTCTACGATTCCGGGCTGGTCAGCTCGTAGCTCGGCCCCTCAGTAGCGACCATCTGACAGTGACTGGCCTCTTGTTCCCGATCAAGATCGACGTGGTCCCCCCTTTCAATAGCTCCGATCACAGCAAGTTGGCAAGGCAATCAATGCACGTCTGGACCACAATGGCCAGTTCCTCGGAAATCTGAAGCCCGATGTTCAGAAATGGGATGGCTATCCAGAGATAAACGGGCAAGAGACATATTACCTCCTCTCTCTCGGCTATGACCACTCTTACACCATGGTCCCCATCATCTCTCTCATATTACGACAGGCGACGTGTATACCAAGCACATATACCAGACTCGGACAGATTACAGCCTTATACGACGGGGATTGAAAGAAGTTCAGCAGCGGCCTCGAGGAGACGAAGATTACTTTACTGTAACCCATGTTTGGTTCAAAACTGGCTATCGTACTCTTGAAACATTGATGTCTCTCTCTAGCTTAGCTCGATACTCCTCCACTCTAGATTGAACGTTGAAACCGTTCCATGTCTCCGTTTCGCTCTCATCTACCCTTTCAGGTAGTCCAATTTGCTCAATGGCAAGGCTAGCAGCCACTGTGCCCATGATGACCGCCGCCGTCAAATCTGCCCCCTGGGCGAGCTTGACTGTCAAAGCGCCGAGAAAAGAGTTCCCTGCGCCGGTAGCATCGACTACTTTGGACGAACTGCCATCATAAAACGCCGGAAACCAGCGAGCTGGATACGAGTTGGAGACAGCTAGACTTCCGTGCTCACCACACCGGATCACAACGGCACCTTGTCCGGTTGGTCCTATTCCTGAGTGTAAAAGTTGAAGAGCAAGATCTTGGATCGTCTTGCTGTCAAAGCTGAAGGGTAACGTGTTTAGGGAACCGAAGACGGCGAGAAGCTCGCTGTGATTTGGGGAGTAGACATCAACGAGCCTAGCTGCTCTCAGGTGCTCATCTCGAAACTTGGAATGGCAAGAAGCTGGCGCAGGTTCCCAAACCAACAAATGTTGAGCAGGAGCAACATTGTTGTGACGAAGAGCTCGAAGAACTGGTATAGAGACTTTCAGATCGTGGGGAGAAGCCAGGAAGTGAAAGGCCGAAGACCTGAGGAGAAGTGGGTGGTTGATGAAATCGGTCGGGGTGGGCTGCAGAGGAGTAGTGGTGTACTTGAAGACCCGGTCTGGATAGGGTGACAAAGCATGTCAGCAGGGATCATATATGTTCTTTTCAGTCCATGATTACCCTTGAAGTTAATGCCCTGGTATTGGAGGAGGCCTCGTGTAGACAGCCTATCGTCGGCCTGTTGGAGGCGCAGGGTGATGTCCCAACCTTTTAGTGTGTTAACCACGGAGGCTGGGAAGTCTCTCCCAGCCAGGACGAGACATCCTATCCGGTTCGTGGCGTCTGCAACTGCAAGCCGTGCGCCAAGCGTGCCTGTCCGCAGATGTGTGAGTGATCGCCTAACCTCTGACTTGGTTGCCTCGACTCACTGTACAGCCCAGATCCTCCCGGGACATCATAAAGAATTTTACCATCTGGAAATCGGATCTCATCGATGACGATCATGCCGAGAGAAACAAAGATGATGTCGCCCATGTCGCCCAGGTGGGTGGGTGCTCAAACATCCAACGGGTGGGGTGTGGCCGGTGGGTGGCTGTCTTTCATGCCAGTCTAGCAGCAAGAAGCAAAGAGATCCTTGCAGTTTTAGCTGTGACAAAGTCCCCACATTGAAATGTGCCTGGTGTACGACTGGTCACGTGGGAATCACACCAAACATGATGGTGGGATCAACGAAATGGGTCAGCCCCGGAAGGATTGCTCTTGTGCCGCCTGTACAACTGTGTCAATCGATCCTTCGAGTTTGAAGTTGGGTAATAGACAATCTGGAAGTATTTTGACCAATGAATTATGTAAAAGTAGCCTGTAACGCCACAATAAAGTGGCATCCATGGTTAACTTTGACTTCACACGCAAACCATGCTGCCCTTTCTTTCGTCAAATCTTGTACAGCATGTCCTATCCATTCTTCAGGCTATTTCAGTTTGTTTCATGATATGGAAGGGCGCCTGCCTCCTCGCTGGCACTCCTTACCCGGTCATGGTGGTCATCACCAACTCTATGGCTCCGGCCTTCGATCCCGGAGACATCTTGTTTATCCATCACCGTTCGGAACATGGTGGAGCGATCAGGGTGGGCGATCTTCCGGTGATTCTCAATTCTGAACGGCCTTATCCTTTCATCCATCGAGTCATTGGCGTGTTTTACGATGACAATGAAGAGTAAGGGTGTTTTGAAGGACTGGATTCAATGGACTAAAGCTAACTGACGAGCAGGGAATTACTGTTAACCAAAGGTGACAACAATGAACTGAACGATCTAGTTGGGATGATGTATTCTGACGGGCAAGAATACATCTCTCAACGTGACATTGTCGGCTTCGTCAGGGGCTATATCCCTTTTCTGGGCTGGGTTGTTATTTTCTTGCAGGAACCCATACGCGTTATCGAAGGGGTTTGGTCTCACTTGAAGACTTGAAATAGGGATTGGCAAATGTGATATTTCTTTCATAACATTCTCCTCCGGACCCCAACCACTTGATGCCTGTTCAACATACACTAAAACCCCAGAGCTCCATAGACCTTTGGGTACATCCACAACGGCACCGCCGTGAAGAAGAATCCGAACAGATAAATCACTCCCGCCACCTTCAATACCCACGGAGGTATTCTCCTTTTGAAAATTTTCCACTGCCTTGTCTTGCCGACCCAAGTCTCCGCGGCACAGGCCAGAAAATTCAGCATGAAGAACAACATATCCCTGCCCGGCGCCACATCGCCCATAGTCCACCCAGCCAAACTATGTGATAAGCCCGAGAGGAAAAAGATAACAAATGGCACCACTTTCTTACCCAATCGTGACTGCTTCTCGACTCCGAAAGTCGTTAATACAAGGTGTGCATAGAATGCAAAAGTGGGAATCGTAATCCCGTTCCAAACCTTGCCCCAAAAGTCCCTTACAGAAGTTGCATTGGCTGGATGGCCCCAAATAGAGGGCCATTCCTCAGGCTCATCCCAGCGTAGCAGCGCCACGAAAACCAGAGAGAGAACGCAGTGCGAGGCTGTAAGGAGGTAAAACGCCGTCCAGATCCAACTGACTGATATTGCAGCTCTAATGAGGAGCTGTTTACTGGAGAGGGGTTGGAAAAGAAAGAGTTCGTACTGAGGGGCGAAATCCGAGGGTTTGGCTTCCGTGAAAACCGCGGTTGAAATGACTCCTTGGATGGCGTAGGTGTCTAGCATGAATAGGAGGACGATCTTGATGAATTGCTTTAGGGCGAATTTGAGGTGGGACTTTGCAGAGCTCCGGGTTGGTGATGACGTGTGGGTTGAGAGTCCTCGAGGATTATTCCAGAGCTTGTAGCTATCGACAGGAGACAAAGATTTCGGTGGTTGATAGTCAAGGAGAAGGATCTTGAGACTGTGAAGAAAGTAGAAGATGAGGAGGCTAGCATAGGTGCTGCTGAACCCTCCAGACCATGCCAAGCGGTGACAGGTTTTCAGGGATAAGAAGCTGAGCAGCCATATCGGAACTAACAGCAGAACTCGAGTTCGTTCTCTTTGACTGAAAGCCCACATTGTTGTGAGGCTTGCCAGAGCAAAAGCCCATAGAGGAGTTAACGTTGAAGAGTCCATGATTGTAGATTTCTGTCTTTCAGCGATGTCATTGTTCAGATTGCGAATGAGAACATTCAGTCAAGATAGAACTCCTGGAATGATCAAGGAAAGGTGACTTGACGCCGCGGTTGGACAGCTTGTACCACCATCCCCTGATTGAACTCCACCAACGCCATGTTTGGACCTGAATCGGCCAAGGAATCCTTCAACAACACCCCGCAAGGATGCTGTGCAATGTTGCCACCCAAATAACTGTTGCAAAACAAGGGGAAGCCTTCCGCTTAGAACCAGATCTCCGTCGATCAGTGAGTGCTGTGGATGAAGGGTGATCCAACGAAAGGTTGCACCGGAAAAAAGTATGTTTGCCCCTTCCGCAGGTCGAACGAAGGGATATCAAATTTGGCATTGGTGGGCATCCTGCCACTCCCGGGGCGGTTGGTCTAACGGTAACTTCTTTAGTCTTCCAACAGTGTGGCCCCGACCTTGGGTGGCATGGCGAATATAGCATAACTGGCCACATTTTTCCGTTCAAGGACCGCAGGAACTGATCCTCCTTCGGGCAGGTTTCGACCATCGGATTGTTACCCGTGAGAAACTTCACGCCCGCCATCATGGCATCTAGGGTTTCATGGCTTTCAACTTTGATCGCCAACATGGTTGTACATGGCAATGGTGGAGCGTCGTGCGAGAAAGAAAATGTTTATCCACAATCATTGATATCAATAAGCATGAGAGTTACCGGAATTACTCGTGTATAAACTTGACCTCTTCGCCCAACCTTGAACCAACCTCTCTCCTCAGACAAGCCAGCATCTCCAACTCATTCATTCACATCCTCCATTCAGCTCTGGTAGCTGAACTTTGCATTCCTTCAACCACACTCCTTCAGACAGTCACTGCTTTTACCAAGAAACCCTTCATTAACGTTCATCCCAAGTTCCTTGACCACCACAACCAGCAGAAATGCCTTCCTTCACTACCAAGGCCGTCGGTGTCGCCCTCGCCATCAGCTACCTCTCGGTCCAACAGGTCCAGTGTCCCCCGCTCTTCATCGGCCCCATCCTCACAGTCGTCGGTGCTGTTGCAGGCTTTGGCATCGAGGTCACCGGCGCCGTCCTCGCGTGCACACTCGGGGACTGCACTGAAGACAAGCGCCGCGATCTGTCTGGTGTCCGAGCACGCATGCTCAAGGCGCGCCCCATCCTGGCTGGCCGTCAGGCAGCAGCCCCTACTGCCCCCGAGGGCGTGCCCCAGCAAGAGTTCGACAGGTGTTTCACTGATATTAACGGCAAGACGATTGATCTTGCTGGACCGGTCGAGAACAATGGTAAGTGTTACAAAATACTTCTTTGCCAACAGAACAGAGCTGACGGCTTTCGGTGTTCCAGGTATCCGTGTCAAGGGCCTTCCTGCGAGCTGCATGAACCTTGCGACTGTCCTCGACGGTGATGCTGCCGGTGGACCTCCCCCCATTGCTTGCGGCTCTGACTGCCTGTTGTACGACAACTTGAGCGCTGCCGACTACAACAACCTGCGGGTCACCTTCAACGGCCTGGCTACCCTCTGAGTGCTGTCTCCTTAGAACCACGCTGGGAGTAAGGTAGAGCAGTGAAGGACTGAAGATCATGGGGCTGGTATCTATGTTCTAGGGGATTGTTGGCATTCTGTCGCTCGTTTCGTTGGTCTGATGTGAAGATGTAATACGTAATTCAAGGTGGCGTCGGTAATCTGCAGCATAGTCGGTCTTTACTGGGGTACATAATAGAACTGCGCTGGTCGTGGGAAAAACTCTTGTTCGAAGTGTGCTGTAGTCTTGTTCCAGTGTCACATTGCCCATCACAACGTCTTGCCCTCTGCCAGCAGAGCCACAAAGTCCCCAATCTTCCTTGTCCGCGTCTCCGCTCTCTTGATTGTTGTGAGCCTCATAAGAAAGGTATATCTCTTCGTCTTTCCCAGCCCTTCCCAGAACCCTTTCGCCTTCTCGTTTTCCGCCAACGCTGTGGCAAAGTCCTCAGGCATCTCCATCATACTGGCTCCGTCATATGCTCTTTCCCATCGTCCGTCCTTTTGTGCCCGCTCGACCTCTGCCAATCCCGCCTCTTCCATCCTCCCCTCTTTGGTCAGGACTGCGACTTTTTCGACGTTACGCTTTGACCACATGCTATTCTTTCTGCGAGGAGTGAAGCGCTGGAGGAAGTAAACGGCGTCGAGGGCTTTGCGCTGGCCGTCGATCCAACCATAGCAGAGGGCGCAGTCGATGGCTTCGTCGTAGGAGATGGAGGGGATGTTTGAGTTTTTCTTGGAGATCTTGAGCCAGATTCCGAGGGGTGTTGTGGAGTAGTTCATTGCCAACCAGGTGGTAAACGAGGCAGAGGTCGGAAATGGGAGGGTCTCCGGGGTTGGGGTTAGCATTGGAGTCTGAGCGTCGGTCGTCGTTTGTGGAGTTGGCTTTGGGGCTGGTTTGGTGGAGACCTTGGGTGCTGTTTTCGTTGCCGTTGCTTTGGCCCGCGCCGGTGTTGCTTTTGGCATAGTCGCTGTAGCTGTTGAAACTTCAGTGACAGACTGCAAGGCCTTGGCTACTGCGGAGCGACTTCGTGTCGACCTCATTTTCGATATGTGCAGAAAAAAAGACGTGTTGGACGAGCTGACAACATGCAAAGCGCGCGTTGCTGATGAACCGCAGAGCGCCAAGATAAACTGTGTAGGTGAATCCGAAGCCCGGATTTCGGGTTAGGGTTGAACAGTGCGTGAATTACCCCTGAACTCGTGACTCCACCTCACCCCTAAGCTGAGCGCCGAAGTAAATATCAAAGTTGTTTTTAGTCTCATTACTGATTAAAAAGGGTCATCTGAAGAGTCCGACCCATAATCACTAATCGAGAAAAGATCTCAGGACGACGGCCGAACTGTAAGTGCATCTGCAACCCCACTCAGCGATGTCGTGATCGCGCGCCATCACCATCATTTGTCATCCATCCCACCCGGTCATACGAGATAAGTCTGAGTAGATCTTGACTTTTAAGAGCGTTGGCACGAGATACTTGATCATCATCTCTATCCTTGTTTCGAGAATCACCAGGTATATTTCGAGGCTTCCATCATGACTACCCCCAAGAAGAAGCTGCACCTCACGGCGTTTATGCGCCCAGTCTCACTTCACACGGGAGCATGGCGCTACCCCGGCGCTGTTCCTGACGCCAACTTCTCCCTCCCTCATCTCAAGTCCTTTATCCAAAAGCTCGAAGCTGCCAAGTTCGATGCCTTTTTCATGGCCGATCACCTGGCAGTCTTGAACATGCCCATCGAGGCCCTTCAACGATCCCACACCGTCACCTCTTTCGAACCCTTCACTCTTTTATCAGCACTTTCAGTCGTGACTGAAAAGATTGGCTTGGCTGCCACGGCCTCTACTACCTTTGACGAACCCTACCACGTCGCCCGCCGCTTTGCCAGCTTAGACCATCTGTCTTCCGGTAGAGCAGCCTGGAACATTGTGACAACTGCCAACCCCGAATCTGCCAAGAATTTTGGGTTAGAGGAGCATGTTGACCATTCCGAGCGGTACAAGCGAGCGAGGGAGTTCTATGAGGTTGTTACTGGATTGTGGGATAGCTTTGCGGACGACGCATTTGCCTCTCAAAGTCAAGAGTCCGGGATCTACTTTGATCCGTCCAAGCTCCATGTTCTCGACCACAAAGGAGATAGCCTCAAAGTTAGAGGACCTCTGAACATTGCGAGGCCGGTGCAAGGATGGCCGGTGATAGTCCAGGCCGGCCAGTCAGAGCCGGGGAAACAGCTTGCGGCGGAGACAGCAGAAGCAGTATTCTGTTCGCCGAGAGATATCAATGCTGCGAGGGAACTATATGAGGATATCAAGGGACGAGCAGAGAAGCATGGAAGAAGCAGGGACCACCTCAAAATTCTGCCAGCTGCCTTGGTGATTGTTGGGAATACAGTCCAAGATGCCAAGGAGAAAAGATTGAGGCTTGATAGCTTGGTTCATTACGATAGCGCGATTGCTTCGCTTTCTATTGCTCTTGGAAGTGATGCCTCAGGGTTCGACCCCGACCGCCCATTGCCGGAAGATATTCCCGACACCAATGCCAGCAAGACAGGGAGAGCAGGCGTCATCAAGCTCGCGAAGGATGAAGGTCTGACAGTCAGGCAACTTGCACAGAGATATGGAGGGTATGCGGGGTTCGCGTTTGTTGGCACGCCACAGAGCATTGTGGATGAGATGGAAGAATGGTTGGAAAAGGGAGCGGCAGATGGTTTTACTATTACATTCCCTTTTGTTCCCCAAGGGGTAGATGACGTCACCCAGAGGCTGGTTCCTGAGCTTCAGAGACGGGGCTTGTTCAGGACTGAGTATGAGGGGAGCACGTTGAGGGACCATCTTGGATTGCCAAGGCCTAACAATCGTTTCTTTGCCTGAAACAATCATACCCGTATTAATAGGCATGTGCTGAATAAATTCGTTAACAGTATGACGGTACTGAGGACTGGCCCAATTCTTTCACTTGCCCCTGCTTTCAGTCGCTTGTAATGATGCTCAAAGTTCGGTTTTCATTTTGTGAAAACTGGGTGCAAAGGGGGGTAATACAGCAGGGTCAATGGGAATCTAGCCTTTCAACTTCATAGCATTCATCGACTCATTTTGAGCTTCGGTAGGTTTTAAGCTTACAGAGGCAGTTACCTACCTACCTGAGGTAGGTATTCACTTGCCATGTGTACAGGGCAGCCACCCTTTTGTATACATCTGCTTTCTTCCCACATCGGTGGCTTATTTGTCACTGCATTTCAAACCGCAGAGTGCTTTCTTCAATTTTCATTTATTGTTCGATGTATACATCAGGAAGCAACTAGCTTCTTGATCTTTGTTGCTTCGCTCAATCGAAAAGTAAGAGTCTACCGTCTTCTCGGTCAACTCATTTCACCAAAATCCTTTCCAGGACAGCAAAAATACCAGGGCGCACGATGACCATCCGCTAGTCAACTGGCAAACGTAGCCAGCCCTCTCGACTCCCATATGATGGCAATCAGCAGCCAGAACAACTAGACACTCTGCGTCGCAAGAGACCCGAAAAACCAACAAACCATGGGTTCGTTACGCAAGACCGTCACCAATCCGAAGGTGGTCGTGGATCCCAAGATGCTGGTCCGTCCCGAGATCTTTGCCTGTTCAAGCTTCCAGTCAAAGTCTTGACCATCATCTGTCACCTCGCTCTGGAGCACGATATCGTACCGTCTCCACGCGGCGCTCGCATGATGACTCCATTGTCCAAGAATGGCTATATGAATCTTGCTTCCACTTGCAAGCATCTTTGCACACTTGCCACGCCAGTCCTATACCGTACAATCAATCTTAACCACGGTCTTGCGGCACATCAGTATTTTGGGGAGGTAGGCTCACCCAAGCTGATTAGAATGATTATCTCCATACATCTTTAACAGCCTCTGCTAATTTCGGGTGTACACAGTTTCATAATCTCATCTGGCACCACGGGCTGCGCATCGTGTCCGCCACATCAATATAAAGCTTTGCTATGGTAGCCTGTATAGTGTCCTGTATGAGAACACTATCTTCTCCTCCCAGAAGACTTACGAGCAACTTGGAACGTCCAGCGCTCTGTCAGAAATAGCATGGATCTAGTGCAGAAGAAACAGGTTGCTGACTATTTCGCAATCCGAAATCGTCCCATTTTGACAGTCGAACTTGTCCACGCCAAGCACCCTCAGCACGAACAATGCAAAGCCTCTGTGTGCATGGATACCACCGATACCACAACTACAGACTTGCTCCGCCGGACCGCCGGCAAATCGACCGGGGACTATTCGGTCTCATCAGTCACGTCGAAAGCTTCCCGAACCTCCACATTTTTGGCCCTCGACTACCGCATTGTATGGCCTTTGGACTCACAGGGTGCTCACGACTCTCATTGAGAAATGTGCCTTCCTCGAGGGCTTCATGCTATACTATGCAGACGGGCTGTGGCTTGAGGATTTCGTTACCTTCACGCAAGATGTCTTTCACGGGAAGTTTCCACGAATGAAAGTAGTCAAACTGGTTAGCGGTACGTCTCGGACAGGGACTCACGAGCCAAAGCGGGTCAAGCTGTGAAAGGGGACGAATTACCAACCTTTGGGGTTGTTGGTGACGGCGACAGTTCTGGAGCTATTCAGGGTCAGTGGGGTGTGGTTAGTCGTTCAGGATAAAACAGATGAGGACCTCGACAGCGCCTACACAGCATTTGAGAGGGAGGTGGGCCGGTGGCCGTGAGTAAGCTGCTGTTCCCATGGTGTCAGGTGTGCGAGAAAGGGAAGAGATACCATTCCCATAGTTGAGGGCAATCTCGGACACAGCGTGCCAATGAAGGAGAGAGAGTCCTATCGAGGGTGTGTGTTGGAGGCCGCGGAGAAGGAGGATAGATCGGATTGCGTGAGGGAAAGCAGATCAGAGCGGCAGATTACATGTAAAAGAACAAGATCGGTCAAATCCAGATCCGTCATAATGATGTATGTGTATGCCCAAAAAGATATGCATCGATGGTACCTATGTACATGCTACCCAAGGCCACCCCTGGCCCAGCTGGACCTCACATGGGCGAGCACTGGACTTCAATGCCCGGACTGGCAAGTCGACAGTCCTCGCCGGGTTTGGGCGAAGCTCCTCACCGAAGCCTTATGTGATGCATGTATGAACATCACATCTTTCTCTCAGATCCGGTCTGTTGGAAGCGAGAATATCGGAAGTGGTCGGGGTTACTGGGTCAATGGGAAAGGAAACTACGGCGGTATTACGGCGATCTGACCCTGAAACCACAGGGCTTTTTTCCCGGTACCAAGGATGACTTGCATCGCATCAAATTTGTTTAAAGTGAGAGCACGAAGGTCCCGAAGCAGTGGTAGATATGTGGTGGAGGGCATCAAGTGCGGTATTTCTGTTTCAACCTTTGTTTACCCTCGAGGGATGGCGAGGCTGTCGGCGTGGTGAGGTTCTCGGTAACGGTTGGGGAACAGTGCTGGGCGATGGCAGGCTTCTATTTGCTGCTATTCGACGGACAGGCGTCCGGCACCGATGTAACGCCGGCATATTTGGGGTTTGTGGTGAGGGCTATCACCTGCAGATGCTCCAATGCATGGCACAAGGCCCACCAAAAACGGGCGTCATCTGGGACCTCTTGGATGATGTGCTGGAGCCATTTCGGCGGATCATGAATCTTTGATAACATCTTGAACGGTGAAGCCGTGATTGGATAATACCGACTATCTGTTGGTGGGCGAGCTGCCTTTTTTTTATCAAGCGCGTCTGCCGGCACCTTATTCCCATCGGCCCCACGCTCCGCACGTTTTTGGGGGCTGAAGCTAGCTCCTACAGGGGACGGGAGTGGCTGTTCGCCTGTCTTTCCCGCCATTCCCAGCCCAACGGTCCTCAACTTGCCCAAGCAGCCTAACTCCCAGCATCACCACCACCGCCGCCCACAATCACATGGTCCACACCTTCACTGTGTTTGTGGTGGGTCTGTCAAACTTTGACAGCTACCGCACCTCCCACCGTGGTAATGCTCATCTGAGGGTGGCCGGAGCCGTCAAGAAATGCAAGAGATACATCATTTTGTGGGGCTCGACCCTGTCCAGTACCTACCGTTCATTATTTTTCAGGGGCTCTCCTACCACTTTCCCTATTTTCTACATCTTGTGTGACTAGAAACTAGACCACCAAGGTACCTCCTGAACCAGCCACCAGCTTCACAGCCCGCAGACGTGTCTGGCAAATGTAGCCGGTATCAAAGATGGCCAAGGCCGTCTTTTGGTTTGCCGGTATCAGGGTGAGGCCTAACCAAGAGAGAGGGGAGCCATCTGGAGTCCGACATGTCCCGTCTCTTGTCGTAGAGGCTCTGCTGGAAAGCAAGATATAAAGATTTGGGTTAGCCATAAAAGAATTCATGCAAAAAAATCTTGTTTCAGATGTTCATGCTTGCCACAGGCTCCCTAACCAACATCAACTTCGAGCACCTTCACCATGGATCAGTATCATCACCAAGACAATGACCAGGAAGCATGGGACGAATCAAATAGTATGCACTACTCGTCCAACGACAATACCCATACCGCCTACCCCATGCACCAGACCACCCTGTCCATGCCTTTGCTATCCGATGCAGGAGGGTACGGGTACCTGCCTACGACCTCAGCTAGCCACGACAACACAGGGTCCTTTGGGTCCTTCGCCCCTCCACACACTCCCGTTACCCAAGAATGGGGCATGTCATATTCGAATGCGCCCTGGACAGGATCTTCCATGCCTGCTACTACATATGCCGTGGCACAGGGTGATGTTGGGAGCCACCTTATCGCCAGCCAGATAATGCTCGGCAACGATACCGTGACTGGGTTTCGACAGAGCATTCTTGAAGACTTGACAGTTGATGATGAGTATGGAAGCTACCTATTCTTACACCGGCTCTTTGTCCATACTAACAATGCGACATTAGGCAAGAATTCGGTTACGATGACTTTCAACCTCCTGCTCTTCCCACCGGGTTCAACTCATCTCCGCCTCAGCTCAGCTGCGAGCCTTGTGAGGAGACCTTTGCCAACCAAAAGAATTGGGATCGACATCTCCTCTCTGAGAAACACATCCATAACATGAGCTTGCAGGGCATGGACAGTGATGCTGTCCCAAAATTCAAGTGCGCCTGCAACTATGTTCAGGCTCGGAAGGACAACTACCGCAGACATCTCAAGCACTGCACTTTTCGTATCGACTTTGCATATCACTGCAGCTGTGGCGAGTGGACTCAGGACAAGGCCTATCACGAGCATCATATTGATCTCTGTGGCCGCAAACGCCGCGGCAGAGCACACAGAACTTGACGCAACACAGCCCGGACACAACGACACAGGACATACGACACATGACACAGGACGCACGACAGAGTGACCCACGACACAGAGCACACACTTCGATAGTAGCGGTATTAGTTGGGAGGTACTTAGGGTGGTTTATGAATTCTGGGGAGGCTTTTTTTTTTTTCATTGACAAGTCTCAAGAACTTGGTCCTCACGGACTGGTATTATCGATACCATTCGCTCAGCAACGATTTCTTTCAGTACCTATCAGCATTCATGACTATGACGAAACTTTTCTTCAATTGGTGGTTCTTGTGAGACAGAATTGAAGTGTATTAGCAAGCGGAGGAATGATTTAGGGGTGTAGGAGGCAATGGTGACATTTGAATGTCCATTAACGTTTAACATTTTTCACTTTTCTAATACAACTATGAATAATCTACCCATGTTCCCCAACAAAGAAACCTATCCCTATCATCTCCATTTTACCCTGCCTATTTAATCCCTATAATACCTCCCCTTCATCACCGGCTCCCCCGTCCTCTTCGCCTTCACTGCCCTAGCAGTCGGGGTCCACTTCTGCGTAGCCGTACTCCTCACCACCACCACCGGTGTCCCATCCGCCCTGCTCAACATCATCTGCTGCTGCACATGCGGCACCGGCTTTGCTTGAGGTGCCATCGTCGGTCCAGGAACCACATATCCGCTCAGACTAGTCGAAACATCAATCAAGATCCCCTTATCCGTATCCTTGTAAAACCCCCTCGCGTCAAAGTTATCAAGCTTGAACGGCTGCGGCGCAGTCGCGCTAGAGGCAGGGGGCTCAACCCAAAGATTCATACAAACTGGATAATTCTGCGCACCCCCCTTATCCCTCGCAAAGTGAAGCGCGATAATCTCGTGACGGAGGACGTACGGCCCGGGTTTAAGACCGTGAGGGATCTCCACCTGCCAGGAGTTGTTCTGCGCGATCATGACATCTGTTGCCCATTTACCGGCTGGACTCCCCCATGTTCCCGGTGCTCCTGGCAGGAGGACGGGGTTGGAGTCATCGAGCTTGGTCCAGCGGAGGTTGGTCTTGGCGACGGAGCCGCAGCCGTTGGCCGTGTTGAGGCAGGGGGCGATGTAAGCCAGCACCGGGCCGACGTGCCCGATAGGCCAGCCGTTCCATTGGACATGGACTTTCTCGCCTGCCTTGACCGGGGCGTGGGCAAGGGGAGGGGCACCGGATTTGTGGCAGATGATCTCCGGGGAGGCGTAGTCGGCTGGGCCGACGTAGCCGTCGTCCGTGTTAGAGGAGGACCAGCCGATGCGGTTGTCGTAGTTGCCAACGTTGGGGCGGGGGTCGAAGCCGTTGTAGAGGACGCCGTTGACGAGGATGTGAGCGAGGTGGGAGTGTGCTAGGGCTGTGGAGGCTGCCGTGCCCAGGAGGAGGACAGAGGCGGAAAGGGGGGACATGATGTCAGAGGTAATGTATGTAGGTTGCCGAGATCCGAGAGAGAATCAATAGTAAAAAGGAAGAGGGAGGGGATAAAAGATATGAGCTATAGGTCTCTGATGGAAAATGCTAATCAAGCGGCTATTGTTGGCGGCAAGACAGAAGCAGCCCAGCCTGTTGTGTTGGGATGACAAGAAAAGGCAGATATTGGGGTGCAGAAACGGTTGATATTTATCCTTATTGGAGACAATAACATGGTGATCTCGAGCTGGCTTACCGAGTGGGCTCGGTCTTCTGCCCGCATGATCGGTTTGCTAAGAGATCCAAATTGCATCTCACGCCTGTTCCCGTTCCTTGCGCAGGGAGTAGGGCGCGGTTCGGCCATAATGCGGCCTCTTGCCGTCTTGTCGACGGTGAAGCCTGGTTGCTGGGATCATTGTGGTGTTTGTTCTGGTCTCTTGTTCAGGGGTGCTGAGGACAAGGGGTCCACTTACACCATGAACTGCCAGCATTGTACATAGAAAAGCATGATACCGTCAGCTCTTTGATACCTGGCAATGTCTGTTTTTGGAAACTGCAAGGTTAGGAATCGAGGCCCGATGGTTCCTGCTGATCTTCTCACCAAATCCTCATGCCAGGGCTTTCGATCTTGAATCCTTGATGCTGCTGACGACAGCTTGAGAAAGAAATAATGATGATCCGGCAGTGAGGGGCAGAAAGACTTGTCACGGAAGGGAGCGTTGCGTTATTTGTCCAATTCAGCTAGTGTCATTTGGCCCATCTGCCACGCCGGATAAAACGTCTCTTGTTCTCAGGCTTGAATGGTCGGTAGTCAAGTGTGGATCCGCGGATCAACAGACCAAGCCGCTGTTTTCTGGGGAATGTGGGGATCGAATTCATCTATCTGAGATGTTGCTTGTTAGTACCTGTTCCGTGTTTGAGGGCTCTCAAATGATGTACAAAACGCGGCAAATCCTCTCGGACGGGAAAGGGCCGGCTGCCTGCTGGACGGGATTTCTTTGTAATTGTGAATTTGATCGTTGAAGAGAATTCTTTGGTAGTTAGTATCAATATTGTCACCCCCATGGCATATACCCGACAATGACCCTAGAATCTGTGCCGCTTTTCATGAAGGTCGACCCTGCATCAGCAATAAGGAAAGGCACATGTCTTGACCGGTTTCTCTCAAAGGATGCGGCGCAGTAGACTTATTGCCAAGTCGGGGAACCGTTGAGGACTATCTTAGTAACCCATCGCTTAGATAGTGCCAATCAAGAAGCCAGTGACAGGGGGTGACAATAACAACGTATCGTCCAGGAGTGCTTTATAAGGCTGGACTTGTTGATAGTATGCAGCAGCCTTATGAGTACCAAACTAGACATTGGTGGTGAGCAAGGGGACCCGAGTAAAGGATCTGGCGGATCCGCCACTTTTCAGCGTCTTTGCTCTCTCTACAGATGCTCCTTGAAATGACACTGGGTGAATCCATGTCCTTGGGTAATGTCAGGAGACGGTTACCAAGATTGAGAGGAGAGCGGGATGGCTGAGAACTAAATACCTACCTAAGTAAGCTACACTCACTGAAAATGAAGTAAAATACAAGGTATCAAGATTGAGTGATACTAAACGAGCAATCTAGTGAACCCCTTATTTCAGTCGGCATGTTAGGGCTTACCGACCTGTCGACCTGAACATGCCGGTCCCAACGGACATTTTCATCCTTTTTGACCCCTGCCACGTGGCGAGCGTAGTATTCCGGTTGCCAAACAATGACTGGCATCACCCCTTGACTCTCAAGGGTGCCATATCTGACAACACATGCTAGCCTTGTTCACCAAAAGCTCGTATTCCCTTCATCTAGTCATCGTCTTCACCAATGGCACAAGCCAGTCGAAAGCCGGATTCTGATCTTGGGTAACGTCAGTCCCAGCGAAGGAGAAGCCCTTCCCTTCATGGTTCCATGAAATATTGGGCTTATCAAACGATTCATCTCTCGGGAGTCGGTGCGTCTAGCCGTGTGGCTTACATGGGGTTGTGATCCTGAGCGCCGCACAAAAGGTATATTTCAGGAGTAGTTGAAGTCTTTGTATATGGACATGGCTGACAAAATATCACCATGATCTGTTTTGACTCGATAGAACCGGTGAGCAGGGCCGGAAGACCGACTCCTTCTATGCTGACACAGACTGAACATCGTCGTGGTTAGTGCCTGGGGCTGCTGGGTGGCGAAGGAGAGTGGTAAGTCACCCAGGGTTCAGATAATATGCCTAGACAGAATGATTGCGTCGCAGAAAGAAGAAGGATAAAATGCTGCACAAGATACAGGCCCTAAAAGATAGTAAATGGCTTTTTACTAAAGGTTGACAGGCCTTTAATAATCGTCTGCAGGCCTTTAAGAAAGTTTATAGGCCTATTAATTATCTTTGTAACGCCTTCCACTATCCAATCAAGTCTCTGTTATAAATAGCAGCTTCTATTCTTTGGTCCACGACGTATAGGGGTGAAGGGTAAAGGGTTTGAGCACTGGAACAACAAAGCAGAAAACTGATGAACCTTGTGATGAACAATCTAAACAGAGCAAAAGACTACGAAACCCAACAAATATACCGAAAAACTATGGGTGAGCCGTTCCAACCATAAGAGTTATCTGACCTTATGAACAAAGTGGGTCAGCGGCCCGCAACAATGGGTGATGAATAACCCAAGTCAATTCTTGTTTGTTCGCTGTTTGATATCTAGAAGAAGTACCTGCAAAACTTCTACATTGACGCTCTACCCTCAAGAAGCACTGTATACCTCATCATTCATTCATTTCCACCTTGAACATCTCTTCATTCTTGCTTGAAAACCTGAATCAACCCTCCTCAGGCTCGCACATCTCTCCCAAACAGACCTCCGCCCCAAGCGCTCCATCCCTTTCCCATGGTGGCGGTACTTTCTTGTTTACATGTACTGATGTGATAAAATGTGTTGTATTGACTAGCAGGAAGATACACCACAAAGCAGAGAAGCCAGCTATGTGGAAGAGCTCAGGCTGGTCCGAGCTCCCAAAGCGAGGTGGTCTGGCCCAGATCCACAACATGTACTAACTCCTCATTCTCCTCCTGAGACCACTGCTGCATCAAGACTACCTGTTTAGGTAGCAGGTACTGTTTCAGTTGCTCGATTCTCGGAGAGTTGATCCCAAAATTAAACCTGTACAGTCGCTGGTACCAGCTTTCATACCAGCTCTCATACCAATTGTCTTGTAGCTTTTCAATGGTCCTAGCCCACGGAGGAATATCGTTGTTTGGATCCTCTGACAGCATATTCTCGAAGCAAGTAGGCAATTACCCAATGTGCGCTCGTGATCAGAACAATCTTCTTGAGTTTGAAGCCCTCCATCTTGTATCTGGCACTTTTGGAGACGTAAAACAGGGTCCAATCCATTTGATCTGAGAGACTGGCATGTGGCTTCCTCCACTTGATCTCTTCAGTGAGGTACTTAGCTGTTAAGAATTATAACTCTGGCAGGCCAGTTGAATAGGTCCTGCCGAGTAAGTGGAAGCAATAACCTGAGAACTCTAGGGTCCCTTGGACTGCGCTGTACGACGGTGTGCAATGCCACTGAAGGAAGACAAATATAGGGAACTGTGCCCTGTAAGAAGGTATAGGGAACTGTGCCCTGTGAATAAGATGGTAGGCACTTAATAACAGAGGACTATGCTCTGGAAGAGAGTGTGGAAAACCAGTATATTAGCCTTGACTTGATAGCTTGACTTAACAAGAGAGAAAACAGAATACTTCGAATATGCTGCAAGAGGAGCCCGTTATAGGCATCCAGTCCTCGTATTTGCTTCCTCCAATTCCTTCACTGCCACAGTTCCCGTGGTTCCGGGCTATCGATGATGTCCGTAGTTTCCAAGGTCCCAGGCTACCGATGATGTCCGTGTTCTCCGAAGTTCCGGGTTCTTCATAATCCCGTAGTTTCCGGGGCTCCGGGCCATTGACGGTACCCGCTGTGAGGACTCGGAGACACAAACAAAAACATACTGTAAAATCCACAAATAAGTGCTGTATCTCAACATTAGCTAACAGGTCCAGCGGGTCTCGGCTTTTGTCCGCCATATCCCCCTGCGGCAAGAAATCGGGTCTGTGGTTCGCAAAGGGGTCCTTGTCGCAACCTACCCAGCACTCGATGGAGAAAGTAATGAGACTATCGACAGTTCGGAGGTCCTTGAGGAAACGAACTAGCTAGCCCGCCGTGCCATACGTTTTGATATGTGCGTAGTCTATCGTGAGGTGCTTCAGGTTAAGGAAATCTGGTCCAGATTCAGGGTCTCAATTATGTTTCTTGGGTCTCCGTTGATCACAAGTATGGTCCGGTTATTTCGCCTGGGAGCATAGGTTGTGTTTGTAGCCGATATGGATAGTATTTGTAACGTAGGCCTGTTCAATATTGCTTCGTTCAGATATTGTAAGACGACGCTGACATTCAAATGCTGAACTTGAACTCCTTGGCACTGATGATTTGCGAGATATACGGAAGCGTTCGAGATTGGTGGTCAGACCCGTCAGTCAACTTACAAAAGCCGTAAAGGTCCTGTTGTTGGTTACACCATTGACTACCAGACGAACAGATGTAAGGTGAGTGATTCGAAGTTCGGCATGTTGAAAGGCACAAACTCAACCTTCGATATCACCTCTACCGTGATCCCTACCCCTCCGGCTACGAGATGCAGGCTCGATGATGAGCTCAGCCATCTCAGCCATTTTCAGTACAATCCAATTCTCAAATAAGAGGGTAATTCCAGGCATTGCGATGCAATCAGTGAAGAGGTTGAGGAATGATGCCTTGCGTGCCTTGGGGGTCAGACAAAAAACGGGAAGGGCTATCACAAGGGGGCCTCTCAAGAAATTTTGTGTCTTCGTGTCCAGTTCACTCATTCAGAGGTACGATAACTGCTTGTCGATGATAGCTCTCTCCAGCTTCAATCAATATAGGACTACTTCGTGGGATGTGAGCTCCCCTTGAATGAACTCCTTTAGTGCCTGCGGGCGGGAGGAAAGCAGGAGGTGCTCGCCGTTTTCGTATTGAACGCTCTCAACGAGGTCAGCGAGTTCCGACGCCGTTGAGAGGGTGCGGAGGAGACGAAAAGATCCCCTGTAGTTGTAGTTGCTGCCGTCACCCATGGCCAATTCGCAGTAAAGCATTCGAACCGTCTTCTAGTGAAGGTCTCTGCAGTTATGGCCAAGGCTGCAGATATCATGTCGGGGTACATAACGGCAGATCTTCTCCACGATCTCGGTAGGCATACAGAAATGAAGTGATAGTTTGGGAAATAGAACAATCAAATCAAAAGTGAGTGCAATGCCAAGCCCAGTTTAAAAGCCAGCAAAGCTCCAGCCATGAGCTCATTGCTCCCAGCTGGGGTGGAAGGAACTACCTGTCTACGTTGTGGGATGAAAGGAGACGGCAATTTAGCAATGACCCCAAAAGACAGTGACGAGGTATTAGAAGATAATCCACGGGCCTTAAAAGAATGTGACTAGGCCTTTGGATAAAATCAAGAGGCATTTAAAGATAGCTAATAAGCCTTGGAAAATAGTTCCGCAGTAAGCAATACAAGTTCAAGTTCTTGAGACTGAGACACTCGACCATCTTTGTTGTGTACCTTTTGGCTACACCGAACCGTTATTCAGAAGCAGCCTTCAACCCAGTATCCCTCTCAGCGGTTCTGATCAGGGGTTCGTCACAACAGGCCTTTAGAAGTCGTAAACGAGGGAGATTGAACCGTTGTTATGTGTTGACTGCTTTGCATGCCATTATTTTGCCCCGGGCGTACTTACTTAGGGAGCCCTGGTCGGAGTCTTCGGCCCAGATGTAAGCCGCCGAAAGGGGGAGAGTGGGTGTGTTTGAGCCCATGAAGGAAAGAGAGCTCCCAAAGCCGAGCTGTTCACACGCTGACTTTCCGTTGGACGAACACGAGCCTTCCGCTCCGCCTGGAACACTTTCTGAATGGGCCCCGACTTTCCATGTCGAAATGGAATCGGCAATAACATCTTGCCAAACACCCCGGCCTTCATTGTCAAGTACCCGAGGAAGCAGGAGCTGTATCCAAGAGCACCCATCCCGCATCATGATCAAAAAACCAAGAGCAGAAAGATCCATTAGCTACATAAGTTAATCATTAAAACGCCATATGCTTGTATCGTCCCTTTTTGCCCGCATCATCATCAAGCCACTTGCATTTGATGAAGCTTCTCAAAAGGAACCTAATGTTATATACATGACTCCAAGCCAAAACAAAACCTTTCAAATTCTTTCTTTCTGTGCCCTAGTCTCCCAACTCCACCTTTTTTGTTGTTTGTCTTGTCCTCCATGCTTGAAAGAAGAACAACGCGCTTCTTACCACTTCCAAGAACAAAGCAAAAAGTAGTGCGTAATGTACAGATTGTACCCATTCAGGATCAACAGCGGCAGCGTGTGATACCAGGGGAAATTATTCTTCAGGCGGTACGTCACGGCGCTGATGACGCCGCCAATCGTCAGGATGGTCCAGAACCAGCAGAGCAGCCTCATGTTTCTGAACTTGTTGCTCTTCTTGTGGGCCTTCTTGTCGCCAGAGGCAGCCCACAGGAGCTCAATGCCAAACAGCCTGTCCTTGATGGCGGTCAGATAGGCATAGGACTGGACGATCATGACGTGCTGGACATTGAAGCCGTATTTGGCCTTGGCCCAGAACCGGAAGAGAAGGGAGCCGTAGATGATGGACGGGATGGCAAAGGCCAGGTTGTAGTACTTAAACCATTCTGGCCGGAAGATCAGGAGCAGAGTACCGGGGATAGGAGAGATGAAGATGCCGAGCGATACGGCCGAGTAGTAGAGAAGACCTGTTGAGCAGATGTCAGCTTTGATCGGGTAAAGACGTAAAAAATGCCAAAGGAAACTCACCACAAAGGTAGCAAACCTTCTGAATGAACGAAAGGTTCGAAACCCAAAAGTGCTTGGTGGTCAGAAGTGTGGTGCTGCCTCTGGCCCAACGCATCTGCTGCGAGAAGAAGGAGCGTGGAGTGTTGGGGCAAATGCCCGTCGCTAAACACAGCGGCACGTACTTGACCTTCCAGCCGCGGTCAACAGCACCGAATCTGGCGTCAAATTAGTCACTTTGATCTTCCCCCACCATGGTCAGAGCGGAGAGACTCACCCAGTATGAACATCCTCTGAAAAACCAATCTCAGCCGTCCCACCCACCTCCACGAGCGCCTCCCTCCTATACACAGCATTACTCCCCACGCAGATCGACGCCCCCCACTTGTTCCGGTTCACCTGCACCACACGGTAAAACAGCTCCTGCGTCGCGCCAGCTCCCTGCTCAACCCAAGTCTGGTCATCAGTAACCCTGAAGAACTGAGGGCTCTGGATGATGGCCGTCTTGGGATCCGCTATGTGCTCCACGACAAGCTCCTTGAGGAAATCCGGCCGCGGGCAGAAGTCAGCGTCGAAAATGGCAAAGAAGTCTCCCTCTGTTCGCGAAAAGGCCCACCGGAGGTTGCCAGCCTTGCGCAGTCTTGGGCGGTCTTCACGGACGATGTAGTCAAAGCCATATTTTTCAGCCAGAGCCTTGATTGCCGGCTGGTCACCGTCGTCGAGGACATACACCTTGAGCTTCGCGGCAGGCCAGTCAAGCTTAATGACGTGGTTGTAGGTATTTTCGATAATCTCCAGCGGTTCAGAGCAGCAGGGGAGGTACACATCCACCGTCGGGGCCGTTTCATCGTTGATGGGGTATTTCTCAACCAGTTCCTGATGGCTCTTGTAGTCCCAGTCCCTGCCGACAACGCCAACAAAGTACGAGATGATGAGGTAGACGTTGAGGAAGCCGACAAAGACACCGTACCAGGCGAAGATGGGCGCGCAGACGGAGAAGAGCCACATGCCTGCCGAGAGGGTGAAGAAGGAAAACAGGCCGAAGATGTAGAGCGGGATGCGGTTGGTGTGCAGGTACATCAGCTTCTCCTCGTCGGTTGGACCGGTAGGGAAAACAAGGCCTGGCTCCTCCCTTGGGCAGTACGTCTCCCGGAAGCGCTCATAGAGACGCTTGAATGGGTTTCTGGTTTTCCGTTTTGGCGCGGCTGCTGCTTGCTCGCCAGCCTTCTCCGCGTCGGAAGAGGAAAAGGCGACAGGCTGGGTGCCCCCCTCGACATCGTCACCTGCCTTCTCGTTGAACACTTCCTCCCGTGGCGAGGCGGCAGCCTGTGAAACCTGTCAGTGTCTGGTTCCATCTGAGCTTACGAACAGGTCGCTTACGATTGCCTCGCCCTTGGGTCTTTGCACCGAGGGCGGCCGTGTGAGCGCTCTTGCAGGAGCTGTGACGTGTGGAAGAGGGTGGTCCTGAGTGAACCAGGGTTAGTACATTGCACGAGGATATTAACCATGGTCGCACTTACTCCAGATGTCCTTCTGGACGACGCACTTTGCGCTGACGAGCCCACATCTGATGGATCTCTGAAAGGATCTGGAGTAGACAGACTTAGGCTGGAACCTGGTGTCCCCGGTGTCCCGGGCCGAAGCTCATCACGGCGCAGCGCCATGCCGACGAGTAGCTGCGGCTTGGTCGGCGACAAGGCTGGGAAGGAAACAAAAAAAGATTGGCCGTGGAGAGGACGACCGGCCACACAGGTGGGAAAGGTAGAAGGGGAAAAAAGAACACAAGAGAGAGACTTGGAACCCAGACGGAGAAAAGAACGACCGTGTGAGGTGTGCAACGCACGACAATGCCGCCATATAAGACGAGCAGCTCATGGAGGACAGTCCGGTTGCTTTTCTTCAATAATCTGTGATCCAGGGCGGCGGACAGGTGCGGTGACGTTTGCTCGGTACGACGCCGGCAGTGGCTGCCAGACGATCTCACCGAAGAAGGAAGACACTATCGAAGCTGAAGAGCTGGGGGTAAAAGATACTATTCCACGCTTGCTCAAAACAGAGGTCGATCGCTTGATAGGGGAAGTGACCATGATCCCCGAGCTCTGGCCGCGAGGCAGAAGCGCCAACGAGTGATGGTGGCCGTTTCGGCAAAAGAAAACAACGGACAGACGGCCGCCACTGGGCGGGTCCTGGAAATTCTCTGTACTAGCTGAGTGCCGGTACGAAAGAGACATGCAGCAGAAGAGCAGAAGAAAAACATCAGATGGAAATTCTGCGGAAATTCGACACACTGCGGACAATCCGCGGGACGTGAACATGGGGAACTGCAGGTACCCATTAGCCAGGATGCGGATCCGCAAAGGCTTGACTCTCTGATTAGACAACGTTATAATAGTACAGCACCAACACTTCCGATGATCGACATGTTCAACACTAACCATGTCCATGATCCTCGAGCGTCTGGTGTGGCCCGAGCAGAGCCTGATTTTGACTTGGGGAGCTCTTCGGGCGGCAGCGTTGGGGCTGCTCCGGTGTCGAGGACCATATCGAAGTCCGTCGCCGAAAAGGTGACATCGCCCACAGAACGGAATGCTTCTGATCCAAAAGCCACCACGCCGACAAACGAGCCAGCTGAGACAAGCCCCTCGCGCCAGAGATACTGCAAAAGGGGCGAGACCTCTGCCGATAAGCTCAGTGCGTTTTCAGTGGCCACCCACGAAAACACATTGGTGCCTCTTTGGTTCTTTCCGTAGTACAGAGTGCTAGGGCGGCTACGTTAGCGGGAAATCTTAAGTGACGGGAGTCTGAGTCCAAACAAAAACAACGTGGAGACAAGAAAAAGAAGGACATGTACATACAACTCCACATTACCCAATGTGAGACTTATGCGAGGCCTGTTTTCGTTCCACCCAAGAGGCTGCGCATGCCCAAATCTCCCGAGCCATATCATTATTTCCGTCTCAGCCATTGTCTCCTTGACTGACTTTTCTGCACTGCGATCAGCAAACATGTCGAAAGCCACATTGGCCGTCACGTCAAGGTCGGCCAAGCCCTTTGTGTCAACACTGAGTCTCGGTGCCGGTGTCGATCCCACACCCATGGACCATTTGCTTGTCAGATGCATTGCCGAGATGTTGGATAGAGTGACGGGGAGGACCGGGGCTGTCAGTTTAACGTGGGGGTAGGAGTGCACCGTATCGGCGGCAGAGGGCCATTGCCAAGTAGCATCAAAGGCCGGCGGTGAGTCCCGAACCTAGGAATCCTAGTCAACACTGAGAATAGTGATAAATGCCGGCCTATCTCCAGACCAGCGAGGCGCCAGGAAGGGGGTGAAAGGAACGAGACAAGGGGTTAGGACCCGGGGGCGGGAAGGGGAATGTGGGAAAAAGCGGGAATCCGCGGCGCTCACGTACCGACATGCACTGAAAGCCCTGGCCGTCAGGATTCCACGCGTTTGGAACATCTGGTGTCGAGTGAGCCGTGCTTGTCCAGAGTTGAGGGCATCTGATTGGGTACTCACATATCAAGTTGCCCGATCGGCTCGTATAAGTCTTCTGGTTGCAGACGGTTGCATCGTACGAGCCAGAGCTTGCAGCAGTCTGTTTGATGCATAATAGAACCAGGACAATTGCGTGGCCCAGGCACCGCATAGTGTTGACGGAGTGTAACTCGGGGCAATTGTCGTGGTTGTCGTGGGGTGTTCCAGGTTGTTAGAGATGTCAGGGAACAGGACTGATAAAGCAGGGACAGGTCGACCCCCCCCTCTGCGCCCCCTGGCCGTCCTCGTATGCAATGCCCAGCCCTCTAGAGCCACAGACATAACTGGTCCAATCAGCCCCAACCGCAAGATGGATCTAGCGGATGTTCCACTGCCTCAAGCGCTGTCGGGCTCAGGGGCGACTCAACACCCTCTCGGGTTGACCCTGCGTGTTACGGAAGCTGCTGGGTGTGACAACAGGCGCCACCACGAGCTACTAGAAATCTGCAACGCCCTTGCTCCCGTGCCGAGCCCGGCACAAGGTAGGCCAGGAACATGAGACCGCAAAGATACTGGACAGGCCGCCTTCGTCCTCTCCAAGCCCAACTCGCACACCGACAGCTGTCGGTTTCGCGTGGGGAATAGAACACAGACACCAACCAACCCACGGCCATTTAGACTTTGAAGGATTCGCCGCCAACAGGGGAAAAAAAAGGCCGCTATTTCCTCGACAAAAACCTGAGATCGACGACACTATATGTGATATTGCCAAGTCATCCCAGCAAAGTTCGCCAAGAGATGTCGGGCCTGAAGATCCGAACCCCTAAAAAGCCAATGGCATGTCGCGGATCGACAAACAAGATAGGCGGCCTGAGCCGCACCACCCGGTACGGAAACTGATCGTCTGGCAGACGCCAAAGGCGCCATTCAAATAAGTGCACCGGGCGACTAGACTTTTTTTTTTCTTCTCCTTCAGCCTCAAGTGTGCTCGGTGGCTTTCCTCGCCAAGACGGAAATCTTGGTTGTCTCAGGAGACAGCACAACCGCAATTCCCCAGGTCGGGCCTTTCGGGCAACACCATGTACAGTATAGAATACTTCCCCGAGAGATAACGGGTCAGTGCATCCGAGCCCAGCCGCCATCTGCAACGAGCATCCGGCTTGGGTCTGTTGTTGCCAGGGTCTTTACACCTCAGCAGCCATCGAGATCCTTGGACCTTCCGTTTGTATCTTTGTTGTCCCAAACGGGAAGTGAAGATGCTATGCCGAAGAGAGTTATCCGCGTGGCAGGATCATCAGCCTTTGGAGCGGTGACTTGCTGACCCTGAGGGTGATGGCATCGGTGTTTCCTTGATCTGTGACTGCTTGTTGACAATGACCTTGATAGCTGAGATCTGTTTGCTCCAGGGGTTTGGGGAAAGGGGCCCGCAAGGCGTGGGTAGCCATACACAGCATTAGTCCGGAGGTGTTTTTTGGCCAATGTGATCGCTGGCGTTATCCCGATGGGCAGAAAAGGGCCGCCTTTGACGTAGTTTCTAGGTCTTGTGGTATATATGTTCATCCTTCGATCATGCCGAGCCTTTCGCGCCGAGATTTCTTCACTTCATCGGCCGCATTGTATTACCAAAGGACCTTTGAAAAACGATAGGGCCTGCAGCATACAGTCTTTTGTCTGAACCGCCGAAACACGGCATCCAAGCCTGCCCATGGACTCCTCCAGCCCCCCCTCAAAGCCCAAGGCCATGTTGTCGATGCCACCCCGCCTACCCAGGTCCTTACCAAGCTCACACTCGATAGCTTCAACTTTCAGTCCTGGAAGCTCGACACCGGGATCGTGGACAGCAAACCCATGGATTCGAGATACCCCAGACACATCCCCTCCCAGTTCCAACGCTGGTTCCCCGAAGCTTCGGGCCAACCAAGCAGATGACGGTGGTAGAATCTCTCCGGTTGATGCCTCGTTTGACGGCCAACCGCGTTTTGGGGACGTACGCAGTATCTGCTTTGTCGGTGCAGGCTTCGTGGGTATGACTCCATCTCGTTGACTCTCCTACGGCCGTCCAAGCTGACATATTGAGCAGGAGGACCGACGGCTGCCGTAATTGCCTACCACAACCCACAAATCCAGGTGAATGTCGTCGATCTGAACGAAGAGCGGATAAAGTCGTGGAACTCGGCTCATCTTCCGATCCATGAGGATGGGCTGTTGAAAGTCGTACGGACTGCACGAGATGGCACAGTGGCGAAGACAGTAGCATTACCTGGAATCCCCCGTGCTATTGAGTTGAAGCGACGGCAGCCCAACCTGGTTTTCTCGACCCGTGTGGTGGAAGCAATCGAAGAAGCCGATGTCATCTTTATCTGCGTTAATACTCCGACGAAGACGCACGGAATTGGTGCAGGTTCCATGGCCGATGTGAGCGCAATTGAGAGTGCAACCCGCACTGTGGCCAAGCATGCCAGACAAGGGGCCATCATCGTCGAGAAAAGCACCGTTCCATGTGGTACCGCGCAGATGATCCAGGAGATTGTAAGTCTTCCGTCTCAGACGCAAGACCGGAAGCAATAATGTTAACATGCAAGCCAGCTTCGGTATCACCGACCAGATGTCGAGTTCGAAGTGTTGTCCAACCCTGAATTCCTGGCCGAAGGCACAGCCGTGGAAAACCTCATGCATCCTGATCGAATCCTCATCGGGAGCGCCCAGACATTGGCCGGGCTTCGTGCTGCCGCCGTCGTCAAGGAGGTATATGGCGCCTGGGTGCCGGCCGCCCGCATCGTTACCGTCAACACTTTCAGCAGTGAGCTAGCCAAGCTTGTGGCGAATACGATGCTTGCACAACGTATCAGCAGCGTCAATGCCGTCAGCGCCATGTGCGAAGAGCTCGGGCTTGGGGCCGATGTCGAAGATGTCAGCCTCGCCATTGGAAAGGACGCACGGCTGGGCTCCAAGTTCCTCCAGGCCGGCGTGGGATTCGGAGGTTCCTGTTTCGAGAAGGACATTCTCAACTTGGCCTATCTCGCGAGGGAATTGCACCTTGACGTTGTCGCGGACTATTGGCTAGCGGTGCTGAGGATGAACGAAGACCAACGGCGGCGCTTTGCTCGAAATGTTGTGCGCGAACTCAACGGGTCACTTCGAGGGAAGAAGATTGCCATCTTAGGATTCGCCTTCAAAGACGGTACCAACGACACGCGCAACAGCATTGCCGTTCACGTCATCAAGGACCTGGCGATGGAGATGCCGCGTGAGATTACCATCTTTGATCCTGGCTGTGCTTCGGCCGAGATCCGCGAGGAGGTTGAGAAGGCGGGCTTGACGCCGAGCCAGCTCGAACGGATCAAGATCTCGACCAACTGGAGGAAGTGCGTGCAAGATGCTAGTGCCGTCTGTATCCTGACACAGTGGAAGCAGTTCCGAGGCCGCAAGCTGGGGTTGGTGACGTCTGGAAACAAGAAGGCTCGGAAGCTGGCCATTGACTGGGCAACAAGCTGTGTGGCAGACAAGGTTGATATTAGCGAGATGGATATCTTGACACTAGAGGAGCTGGCGCGAGACAAGTCGTCGGTGATGGGCGATGACCCCCTGGAAAGGTTGGCACCACTCACGCCTTGTCCAGAGGAGTGCTCACATTGTCGGGTTGGGAGTGAAGAGACTCATGATCAGGAGCCTGTGGATTGGGCCGAAGTGGCTGGCATGATGCAGGAGCCGCGCTGGGTGTTCGATGGGCGGAACGTGGTGAACCGGCTGGAGCTTCAAGGTCTTGGCTTTAGGGTACGAGGGATCGGAAAGGGCTTCTGAAGGCGGAAAATAATGGTAAATATCGGGGGCTGTGAGTTTGGCATCTCCATCTTGTAATTGCGTGTGAGGTTCTTGTATATCGAATATTTAATCTGTTCTGAGGTTTGGAGTGTTGTCTCGCGGTGTGTGTGCGCAGATAGGCTGTTAGTGGAATATTTAGACCATTGCCTTGAGAGGTCCGACACTAATAACAGCTCACTTTGGATCCTGGCGCGCCTGGCAGCTCACCCCACCTCTTTCCCAGCTCCACTGGTCTCATTTCCCATTCTGTTCATCGACCCGGAGGACTTCAATGTTCCGATGTTTGTAAACAGCAAGAACCGCTCCGAATATCGCCAATCGAAGCATGCTATCTACTCCATATTTCACGACTTCACTGCTCGACAACAATCTTGTGCACGCTGCCGACTGCCGCACAGATAGGCGACCACACAGCCGGCCTGGTGGTCCGTTAGAGAGTACCACTTGTTACCAACAGCAACAACAACAACAGCAGCAATTAGCAGCAGCTTCAACCGCCTGTGGCCCAGGGCACCGTGACAGGTCGCACCAATATGTTGTTGGCTGGGTAATTCATATGCAGCGATAGCATTGGGCTCCAGTGAAGGCGTACAAGGCCGCCTCCAGCAATAACACTCCTCGACTTTCCATATTCATGCTGACATGTTTCGACAGCCTACACGCCACGATGGTTCGGCCGATACGCCCGGCTTGACCGTTTACTGCATCTTTCCGTAGCCAAGAGCAAGAGCCTCATTGTGCTTCCGTGTTCGGATATCACCACTCATTCAATGCTTCCGCCAGCAAGACGGAACAGCTCCGGAGACAAACCAGGCGGAGCACGCTGAGCACAGCACCCAATCTCATCCGCGACTTTGTGCTTTGATCAGACTTCATCAGTGCAAAGAGAGGAAACAGATGTGTCACGACGTCAAGAGACAGCCCAGGCCTTGCACAGAGCGTACACCTTGAGATTAACAAGCATTAACAAGCAAGGCTATCTTGACCGAAACGCATCACCAGGTCATTCTGGTATTGGCATGACGTTCCTTAGACCAGATACTCTCTCGTGTTGAGATGCTTTTGCCCGGTTCTATTGAGGCTCATCAGTGGAACCAAGTGGCAAACTCGGCCAGAGGGAACCTGGTGCTGGTGGTGTATTGATGACGACGATCTACTATACAGTACTACACTACCTAAGGGTTCACTTGGGAGGGTCCAGCCGGGGAAGCAATGGTGAGCTGCCCAACCGAGCTTCTGTACATACACGTGTATATTTTACGAGCGTCAAGACGACTCCTGATGTTTCTTTAGGCGCATCAGATGACAGTTGAAGCTGTGGGCTTGGCCGAGGTTGCGGATGGTAGAACTTTCTGGCTTCGTTGGAGGCACTTTTGCCAAGCAGACGATGCCAAGCCCACCTCTCAGTCGACTGCTCGCGCTGTCCGAACAAAGCACAGCATGAAGCATCGAAATGCTGTACTCGGCCTTCGACGTGGAAAAAGAAAGCCCATGGATGATTTGTATCAATAGGCATTCATCGCAATTGTCACCAGAGGAGGCGTTCGGTTCCCCGAAGAGGAAATTCTGGTCTGGTAGGATGACGTCGACCCCACCATCTCAACCAGGCGAGCAGCTCAGCCTCTATGCAGTCGCCATAGCGGTCCCCGCTGATCTCGTGCGCGTTTCTTGCATTACCGTTCACTGCCGTTGCTGCATGCATACACGATGTGCCAACGGCTAGCACGCTGCATTGCCGAGTTCCAGTGAGGCCGGATGGTTGAGCCGACTTTGACGCAGGCCTCTAACAACTGGACGGCCCTTTGCAAGTGGGCGCGCTGACTGTGGCCTCTTTGGGAGGGAACCCCGATCGCTGGAAGCTACCCTTTCCGGTGATCCTGCTACTCTGCGATAGTGCAGAGCGGCGAATCGGCAGCAGAATGGCAAACACCAAGAAGATCAAGATCACTTTTCGTTTTTTCTCAACAAAACAGCATTGTCAGTCTACACGGTATGGCTTGGAAGACACTGCATGACAGAAGCTGTCATCGGTGTTGCATACGGCGCAAGCTGTGCAAACAACAAGTTCGCGCACGGCTGACATGGCGACAGCCTGCTAGGAACAGCTGGTCTGGTCCTCATCAGTGAGTCAGGAGCCTCGGTAAAGAGATGTGTCGAGGTATGGGCAGTTGACCCCCTTCACCGATTGTCGGCCTAGATAGCAGGCCGAGGTGAGTTTTGGTCATCGGCGGGAGAAGCTGTAAAGAACACGGACAGAATACATTGATCAGCAGAGTTGCTGCTATTTTTGCCTACCCGGTCACTTTTTCCTTAGGTGCTGCGCAGCATTCGGTTCCGGTCCTCTGGATGTGCCGCGCAAGTGCTGGCAGCGCTTCTTCTGGGGACCCCCCCGTTTCACCCTGCTCGCCAACGGCCAGCAAGCGACCACATTTGATACGAAACTTGAGAATCTCATTTTGGACTGGTGAATACCAAAGAAAGACCGTCGTCCATCACCCGGTGAACATACATGATTTTGGAGGCTCGGAGTGAGGTGAGGACTCACTTCTAAGTGATGAGCCTACTTGCTAATGGTCATTTGTTCAGCTCAGCCTTCTTGACATCAGCATTCCATTGGTCTGGGGAAAGCACCCGTTGAATGTGCCGCAGAGGCTGTCTACCTACACCCTCCTTTCCTTACCCCAGACAACAGTGTTACGCTGACAAGGCAAGTGCCCGTGTACTTGTTGTCGCCCTTTAGTACGGGCGCACCCAGCAGTGGAGGGTGTGCGCGGAAGCCGGCGGCGAGGCTGCCAAGCGATGGGGGTGTCACTCTTGCAGGTACGTAGTCGGCCGGGGGGTTGCTCCCTCGCACCGACAGAGGGTCATATCTGCATATAACAGAAGCGGTCGCCCGCCCTTGGGTCGTCGGCCCTGATCCAAACCATACTCGCCAACCAGACTGCCCGCCAGAAACTCACGCCAGAAACAGTTTGCACCGCCTAGCCTATCCTCATACCAGGTCTTTTACTGGAGATCGCAAACATCGCCGAGACATCGACCTTCGTATATCTGGGTTCGGACGCCGGTCTTGCCAACCCTCCCTCTTCCGGTTCTGCTCTATGTCCCCATGTCTTTGACACAACCTGGACGGCACTCAATAGCCTGTTTTACACAGGACACGGCAGACTGACATTGCACTTGGACGGACACTACCTGAGATCACCATCAGCACAGCAATCGTAACCGGCCGTCATAGATTCCGAGCAGATCTACTGCATCCTCCCCAAGAGCATCACAAATATCCAAAAAGAAAGCCCCGATATAATCTCACCCTTTCCTCCCCATACAGAGCAACCTTCTCGATTAGCAACATACACACAACCCACCGACACCATGTGCCTCTCCAAAGTCTACTATAACTCCTACTCGGACGGTCAGCAAGACGTCACCGAGAAGACCTACGCCTGCCGCGACGGCAGACGCTGCACCAATCCTGAAGTCCGCAAATACGACCGCAAGTTCCCCTTCACCAAGCTAGGCGAAGCCCAGCCCGAATCCCAGCGCAGCATCTCGGAGCGCAAGCCCACTCCCTATTTTGAGTCTCGCGGCTCCAAATCCCCTTCCCCCTCAGGTAGAGACAGCAGACGTGACTCTGGCGTCTACATGGGGGGCGGTTCCTCCTCCAAATCAAGCAAGCACTACGACCCCTATGACCCTTATTCCCAACCTTACCGCTCATCCTCTTCCTCCCGGACTCGTGATGATCCAAGGGATTACTACGGTGGAAGGTCGAGGTCGAACTCCATCCCGCAGATCATTTACATGGATGGTCGGGAAGGCGGTTACAAGGAGAGCGGCAAGCGCTCCCGTTCCAGCAGCAGGGATTACTCTCGTGACATCCCTCTCGGCCCGGTCCACCTGGCAGATGAGTACGGTCGCCGGTCATCGAGGTCTCGCTCCCGGGACTCGAGTGATTTGAACTCCAAGTACTACAGCAGCAGCGGCAGGGGAAGAGGCGATCCGATGTCGGGGTACATGTTTATCGATGATCAGGACGAGAGGCGCAGGCAGAGGAGGGAGCAGAGGCGGATGTCAGCTTCAAGCGCAATGGATGAGTATGATCCGAGTCGGTATGTACCCCGCTCGTCGCGGAGGGCTTCGACTTCCGGGACGGTGGTGCACAATGGGGATGGCACCAGTCTTTACACCAGCTCTTCCGCACCAACTGGTACATCATCTGGCAAATCTGGGTCGGGGCGCGTGAGATGGGAGGATGAAGTCCGGGCCAAGAGAAACCGCCAGAACGCCGAGATTGCCAACCGGCCGGTTTTGGGGTTGGATGGCGAGCCGAAGAGCATCCTCAAGAAGAAAGGGGATACCAAGGGCAAGGGGAGGGAGAGCGATGAGGATTTGTATGACCTGAGGAGGGCGGTCGAGGGGATGGGCTTACCCTCTAGAGGGCGGAGGTCGTCGTCGGGGAGGGACCTGATGGATAATTACGCTTCTTCAAGGTATGATGATGGCCTGGGGGTGAGGAAGAGCAGGGGCAAGAGCGGGTACGCGGATGATCGGTATCGGTATTTCTAATCTTTTTTGACTTTCTCGACATTTTGAGCAATGCATGGCAGGGCGTTTTTGACCTCTTGGTTTTTTTTGTCATTTTCTCACAGCACACACGTTTGGGGGTTTTATGGAGGGAATACTGGATGATGGGAACATTTTGACTCTTGAGAATTTGGAATGGTTATCATGGCATGGCATGGCTTTCACACTTTCTCGTTTCGTCATGTTTGACACACCTTTATTTCCTTTGTCATTATTCTTTCATGAGATTTTTATGAATATGTTTACAGGTTATGAAATACGCAAGTATACAAAACAATGATGATTATTTACAGCTATTCGTATTCTACATTTGGGTCCTATGATGTGAGCATGACATTGATGGGTCTTGGTGTTGTGGCAATGAGATGACGTTGGCAAGTTTCTTTTTGTCACGGTTGTCTAAGTGGATATCGCTACACCCCATTCCCACTCCCCTGTAGTAGTGAGCACTGACCCTTGCTAGCTTCCAGAAGGGTCCCAATACCCGAACCAACGATCGCTTGGCATCCGTGGCATCGTCAAACATCAAGAACTGGTTCATCAGCCAGGAAGATGTCGTGCATATGGATCATGAAAGTATCCAAATATTGTCAAACGGAAACGAAACTTTTTTTCCCAAGCTGCCCTAACCCATGCGATCATCACCTTTTCTCCTTTTATCCAGTCGACTTGTCTTGTTGCAACGGACGTTGGCCACCCCTGCCGACCCTGGAACAAGTCCCATGAGAAGAAGCGAGCGGCACAACGCGGTGGGCTCCAAGTATGACATGGTTCCGTTCTCAACTCAGATCCAACGTTCGCTATCCATCTGATATCCTATCAAAAATAGGCTCTCACAAAAAGAACTGTTGCATCCCCCCCGTTACGCCATCTCACTGCCTGCATTGCACCACATTTGGTTGCATCAAACTAGCTCGGCCAACTGACGCTGTGGCAGCGCTTCATATCTGTGTGCATGTGGGCTGCGGTTTGATGAGATGACGGCTTGCTGATATCAACTGCCGTGAGAGCTTGGGTTGCCCAGTGATACTCTCGTAATCATCGGTTTTTTTTAAATCAGACGATCGCAACATATTTTTTCACAAGCGGTGAAATCCTCGAGTCAGGGAAGCAACCCATGTGGTGGTTCACTCAACATTATTTTGCCAGGTTGTGCTGTGTTGGGGTCTTGCTGACCGACAGATGCGCGAGACATGATGAGTGATGGGATGGCACGGCGAGATGGTGCGGGCGATTGAGTGAGTGGTTCACTGTCACTGCATGGGAACTTGAACACCAAGTTAATCGGCCGTGATAGAGACAGTTGTGGAATGAAAACAAATTCTGCAGGATGCTTTTGTGCCAAAGAGTGTCAATCTGTCTGACCGGAAGATAAGATCTGTGCTGTCTTGTCACAGGCTGAGAGCTAGGTTGATGCATGAGGGGAGGGGAGACAATGATGAGATGGTTAAATTATTATTACTTTTCCTGCCGGTTTCCAGCAAGCTCGTGTCTATCTTCCGATCCTCTTGATCTGCCTACCCATCCATTTCGTACATATGATCATGAGACACCGCACACAGAGGAATGATCCGTGACTCTGGCCCTACTACAATAAACATAACGCGGAATCGGGAAAAAGGGATGGTTTGAAAGTGTACAGAGAAGCTCGGAGGAAGTGATTCTATCGGGTAATTGTAAAAGTGCTTGGCGAACACAAGAGCCGTCATCGTACTTGATGTTCGTAGGCTGACAAATTGGTGACGGGTGTGCCTCACGCCTCGGAGCAAAGACCCAATCCCTTGAGCAACTCCCCAGCGCGCACATCAATACCACCGGCCCCCTTGTCCTCGACGCCGAATCCCAGAAATACCACGTCGTCCAAGTAGGCGTGGTACTTGACACCGTGCTCCTTCCACGCCATTGACGTGACGTAAAACATGTCAGTCCTCCTCTGTGTCTCGTCACGTCCTCGGCCATGGATCCATATTGGCTTCTTGGACATGGCGTACATCTCAAAGGGGGCTCGCTGGTGGAAGAGGACGACATATGGCTCGTATTCGCTGTGGAAATTGTAGTACGTCTTGTGTTGTATAATTGACATGATGAATGTGTTGGAGTCGTCAGGCTTACACTGCTCATCGGCACGCTTGCAGAGAGTAACCTTGAGCGAGTTGGTGGCCTGATGGATGGACTCGAGTTCGGGTGCCAGCTTGGGCATGTAGCGAGCCATGCACCTCTTGTCGTGGGCAGCTGCTTTGGGTGCGAGGTCCGATCCGACCACGGCTCCCTTGCCGTCGACGGCAGCAAACGAACGCTTGGGGAACATGTCATAGTGGATGTACATATTGTCATCCTTGTCCCAAAAGGCGAAAAAGTTCTTTTCGAGGATGCCGTAAGGAGGTGGTCTTTGAAGCTCGGTTCCAATCTCGAAATCATCCTCCACGAGTGGCTCGGCAGGCCAGTCGACAAGAGTGCGGAAATCCTGAATCCACTGGCCAAAACATGTGAACGCGCTATTGGACCCAAAGATGGTGTAAGGCTTCGTTGGCCCGTAAAAGGCGCGCGCATCATGAGGCCCTTGGTTCAAATTGAGCGCCTCAAACCTTCCGGTGCACTTGTCGCCTGTAGTCGGTTCAATTGGAAGTGGTTTTGGCTCGTCAATGCACTTTAGAACGTCGCCCGCGAATTTCGCATCGCAGCCCATTTCGAGAGCGATGAAGCCCTTCCCTTCGGCCTGATGATCGGTCCATTTCTGTCCCATAAGCATCCAGGTGTCAATTTGCGTTGGATGTGGGAGGATGTTGGGATTAAAGACGGGGACGGCGTTGAACTTGATCTCGAAGTATTTCTTGTCCGTTGTCGATGCCGAGAATATCTTGTGCCAAGTGGCCGGCGGCGGGAGAGGAACGGGACGATCGTGACTGCCCCAATCAACAGATGCAGGTGTCTTGTCTTCTTCGCTGTCAGCGACGGCCGGGCCGGAGCCAAGAGGGCTGCCGAGAAACTCGCCGACTCGGCCTCGGAGGTAGTCTGGCTGCGTGTGCCACAGTCCAACCGTGATAAAAAGTAATGCAACAACCGGGCAGAGCAACAGCGCCAGTCGCTTGAGATCCCTGACAATCATGGTAACAACCAATAAATGAGTGACGGATAAAGCCAGACAAAAGATGAAATGCTGATGAAGATAAGATGACAGGCAAAAGGAGAGAGCTTGGGGTGACAGGGAAAAGGCGGCCAAGGCGAGAGGCACAGCCAGATATCGCCCAGTTCCCTCCCTCCACTGGATCAACCCCGAGTCCACTTCTTGCCTGCCAACATCGATAAAAGAAAAAGAGCACCGAATGCGTCCAGCCAGCCACTAAGCTATTTCCAGAGCCAGCAAATGATATGATAGCACTTAGCCCCAAAGCAAACGCCGTAAACAATAATCTGATACCGACGACGGTTGCAACCCAGACGTGTCCAGCCTGTCATCTGTCAAAGTGGTCTAGAACGCACCGCTGGGGGTGCTAGGAAACCTTGGCCTTTTATTCGCCCCAGGCCCCCAAACCCAACAGGTCGACTGGAACGTCCCTTGTTGATGATGAGAGGTGCAGTTCGTAATCGAGACGCCCGTTCGCTGTTGCGCTCGACCGAGTTTCTAGCGGAAGCTTTTCCAGTCTCCATGGCGATGGCGAAGCAACATGTGGAGGGTAAATCACTGCCCGGATTCGGTCCAAGATAGTTTCCCCGCGCGACCGCTTGCGATTTTCCTTGATGAATGTTCAGGTTTTTGCAATGTCAGGGTTGGAATGCATGTCGCTGGTTTCGGTTGGCTGTCCTGATGAGCACAAGTACCGAGCATGAAACCCCTGTTAGAACCCCAGGTGGGGGCTGCGCTAATTAAGCTTTTCAGTTCAGGGACACGTCTCCGCGTCTTCTTGCCTCATGCTGCCGACGTGAGCGCAACGCGCAGCTTTGACGTCATTGGTCGTCGGCCTTTAAGCTCTCGACACTGGCATAACTCACGAACCAAAGCTAGGCAACAGATGAATCCTTCCAGTATCCTCGTTTTGGATTGTGCAGTTTTATGTAGATTTGAAGCCAATGTTCGTTTCTCTATGACCCTGTCTTGTATATGTGTTTGCCTCTCCTCAGCCCCTGTGTTACCCAAAAGAAAACATTACAAAATTAAATTTCTTGTCCAGAGAAATGCAAACCAAGAGACAATATCCAGTCTCTCGTGTGTTGCTTACTCCGGCAACTTTGTTGGTCTGGCTGGTACCGTGGTAGACTTGTAGAGCCACTGCGGAAACCTGACGCTGGGTTCATCAAACGTCCTGGTGACAATCTCGGCGAGATATAATGTCAATGGCAACAGGATAATATGTGGCGCAAGAAAGCTGAGCTCCATGCCCATAGGACCTGTTCGGGGAAGCTCCCAGATGTTGACCCACTGAGGAAGGTGTTTCACTCGGTTCTCTTCCCACCACCCGACTGCCGCATAGAGGCGATCTCCCACCGTCCATATTACCGGGCCGTGGACGAGATAGAAAGCAAAGGATATCCTTCCCATGTACTGGCAGAACCTCGTCTCGAAGAATTGCTTGACCCAGCCAATGTGTGGGATAGCGGCCACCAGCAAAAAGGCTGCAAAGAACAGGAAAAACCATTTGACGTCGTAAATGGACTGTGACTTGAGGAACGACAGGTAGTACCATCCTGGGTTCTTTCTCAGTTCCTGCACATCCGCACTGTGTGCGGGGATACCTCCAAGGAACATGGCGATGAAGAATAAGTGGTAAAAGATGGTCATCTTGTACGGTCGAAGTCGTTCGAAGAAGGCTGGGAGCTCATCCTTGCTCGCAAGTTGCTCAAGATCGTTGATGAACATGCCAGCGACGAAAAGCGCGCAATACCACCCATCAACGATCCACATAAAGTAAACCATCAGTCCAACTTGAAGCCAAAGCCGAGCATTTCGGGTGCATCTGGCAAAAGCAAGCAGCGCAGTATACACGACGATGGAGCCTTTCATCTCGATCGGGATGGACCAGAGGTGGAAGTTGTAGGACAAGATCTCGGCCCTGGTGTGAAAGATGAAGGTGAAATTCTTGACCTCACAATACCACCCCCATACCTCGGCTGCAAAGGTGGACTGCCTCTTCAAAGGCAAAACCCAGATATCAAAGATGTAGGTGAAAGCCATGAATATGAACGTGGTCGCGATCAAGGGAATGTAGAGCCGAAGCCATCGCCGGAACAAGGCAGACCCAAGATTGTCAGCAAGCTTTGCCTGGTCGCCTGTTTGGATCAAGCTCATGGGCTTCATCGAGAGGACATAGCCCGAGATGACGAAGAAGGTGGCCACGGCGAAGTGACCGCCATGGAAAAAGACGCGGAGGAATGGTAAAGCTATCAAGTAGCAATAGCCATCGTAGCAGAATGACGATTCGAAGAATTTCCTCTGCACAGGCTCGTGAGCCCAGAGTTGGTGGTGGTGCCAGTAGACAAGAAAAGCGGCGAACCCTCTGAGGCCATCGAGATATGCTGTCGGCCGTAGCTTATCCGGCTGCCCATGAGACCTTGGCCATGGACTGAGAAGTCGCCAGATCTTGTTGATCCGAAGGGATGCAAGCATCGATATCGCGGCCGAAAGTGGGCCTGATGGGGCGTACTGATGCTTCTCCCGTCTGGACTCCATCTCATTCACGTCGCTCGGCATCGTGACGACGCTGGTTGAGCGAGATCATGAAATGAAAGATCGCGGTGATGTTTCAGCCAGCGGAATTGTTGACCGGGAGGCTTGAACCGTCGAGAATCCGCCGTCGATTGATGGTCGTTGTGAAAAAAAGTTGAAGCTTGTGAAAAGGGGCTTTATCGTTGTTGTGCCCAGAAAACTCAATGCAACGCTGATTCAGGGGAGGTGATTGGACGTACCGCCAGCCCAAGATCTTGGAAGGATCAGGACCAGGTTTCTCCAGGTTTTCTCTAGGTTTCAATCGCCGCAGCAGAACTGATGCAACGGGATGCCCTGTCTCCAGAAAACGCGCGTGGAGATGGAGAAGAGAGCATCATGACAGCATGAGAACCTGGAGAAAGGTTGACGAGAAAATGTTGAAAAACATTTGCGGAGGTCGAGATTGAGCTGTGGGGAACCCGAGGACGAGCCAAGCATCAAAACTGAGCACGACAAAATGGGGTTACATAATCGGCGAGGAGGCATCTTCCTGAAAAGCTTTGCAATCCCCTAAACCTCATGTTTGCTGACCATCGAAGAGGAAGCCGTACGGACAGCATTCATTCCGTCGACTTGATCTTTGGAGATATCGTTTGAACGGCTAACCATTTTCACCTCTCGACTTTTTCTCAGTCTCGAGACCAGGGGCAGGAGCGGAGCAAGTCGCCAAGTTGGGGGGCTCCTGGTCTTCCCCATATCTTGGCGTGTTACACCGAGAGAGCACAAGGTCCGCAACCCACCACGAAATGATGCTATTCAGTGATATCAAGCTTCAAATCCGCTTTGTGTTGTTAGTTCATCGTGCTAATCATTCTCTACATTACAGAAATGCCAGATTTTGTGCCTTTTTGAATGGGCCTCTATATCATGAAGGCGGCGGCTCCCTCGCACGAGGAGTGCGGAGGCATCTTCACATGCTGGCTGAAGACGATCTGGTGTCCCGCGGCTCAGTCCGAAATGGAATCAGCTCCGCACCCACCCGCAGAGGATGGCGCCGCATATCGATCTTAGCAACTGGGAAAGCGGAGAAATCGAGGGCAAACAACTAAGACAAGCTCAACGGCAGCACTGGTGTAACGCTCATGCATCATCATCCTTGCAAGTCCACCTGCCACATTCTGGTAGAGATCGTTGCGTGGTACCGTTGTGCCTTCCGGCCTGAGAGGCTAAACCATCGTCACTGGCCACGACAGCATGGGAAACGGAAAGGACCTCACCCTGGCGCCTCCCCGCACTGAGACAGTCCTCGAATCTCCACCACCCTTGAGAGTATTTCTTGCGCCGGCTCTGAGGACTAGGGTCGCTCTTGTAAAAGCCAAGTCTCGGATTGGCCAGATGGACGATGAAAGACTGCCTCCCTCGAGAACCTGGGCCCCGATCACATCCTGTTCCTTGGACAGACCCCGGCAATACATCCTACCCGCTGTCACAGTCACTCAGGTGTGGACAAATTGCTGGGGCACTTCCCCAGAGCCTAGTCCTCCTCGGCAAAGCTTGTGACCGGCCTGACTGCCGTCCCTTTAGATATCAATCTTCTATTCGTCCGCCTTCCCTTCCCCCCCAGACCTCCATGTGTCGTTCGATACCAGTCAAGTAGGCCAAGACGTTGCAAAGACAGTTTGACAGCGTAGGCTTCACACACACATAGCCCATCATGAAGTGGAGGCCAGCCAGGCTGAGCTCGCCGCTCTCACCACTCCTGCCAATATCTCCCTTGGTCTCTCCAACACTGGGTACTCTCAGCGTTCCATCTAAGCTCCGAAACCGGATACCCTCCCAGATGAGAAGAACCTTTCCTGCCTACATCCTCATCGTCACCCTCCTCATCCTCCTCTTCAAAGCCGAAGTCTTTCCATCTCGCCCAATACCAGCCTCCTCCTCCTCGGCCACCACGAAGAGGAGTCACCTCCAGAAACCTTTAGGCAGCAGCTCCTCCCACTACCCATTACAAGACGGCGACTTTCCCAAGAAGATCTGGCAGACCTGGAAGGTTGACCCATACAACTTCGCCAAGCGAGACAAGAACACGGCCCGCACCTGGACAAACAAGAACCCAGGCTACCGCTACGAAGTTCTCACCGACCACAACGATCTCCTCTATGTCGAGTCCAAGTATGGCTCCGGCCCTGGCGGGCTCAACCGCCTAGATATTGTCGAGTTCTACAAGACTGTCACGGCGCAGATCATCAAGGCTGATTTGCTGAGATACATGATCATGTACGCCGACGGGGGGATTTATGCGGACATTGACGTCGAGGCCCTGAAGCCTGCCGAGCGATTCATCCCCACGAGGTACAATGCCAGCGACATCGACATGGTGATTGGGGTGGAGATTGATCAGCCAGAATTCAAAAAGCACGAGATTTTGGGCGGCAAGTGCATGTCGTTTTGCCAGTGGACGTTTATGTGCAAGCCCGGGTTGCCGGTGATGCTGAAGCTGATTGAGAATATCATGACTTGGCTAGAGGACCTGGCCAAAGCGCAAAATGTGAGCAGTGTTGGGGAGGTGGAGCTGGCGTTTGACGAGATTATTAGCGGGACGGGACCGTCGGCGTTTACGGGGGCTATTTTGGAGGATATGAATAGCAAGAGGAAGGGAAGGGGGCAGAAGATTACGTGGGATAATACGTTTCACAACTTGGACGAGTCGAAGCTGGTGGAAAGGGTGTTGGTGCTGGATGTGGAGAAATTTGCGGCTGGTCAGGGACATTCGGATAGTGGGAACCATAACGCTAGAGGTGCGCTGGTGAAGCACCACTACCACGCGTCCAACTGGCCGAGCAAGCACCCGCGGTTCAAGCATCCTGCTCATGGTGAGGTGGAAAGGTGTAACTGGGACGCCGAGTGCGTGAGGAAGTGGGACGAGGATGTTGCTAAGTGGGATAGCCTCTCAGAAAAGCAAAAGAAGAAGATCCTGGATACCAAGAAGAAGGAGTATGAGCAGGAGATGGAGAGGCTTCAGAAAGAAAAGGAACAAGCTGAGGCACTAGAGCGGCTGGGACAGGCAGAGAGGGAGAGGAAGGAGCTGGAGGAAGAAGAGAGGCTCAGAAAGAAGGCAAGAATGGAGGAAACTTTTCGCAAGGCAGTGGAGGAAGATAAGAAGAAGAAGAACCAGCAGGCGTTGTTGGGGGCTGCTGGGCTTGGCTCCCTTCAACAAGAAGGTCTGAGCCCAGGACGGCAGGGACATAAAGAGATGCCGCCGCCGGATTTTGGCTTTGTTCCTCCAGCTCCAGTCCCGGCTCCAGTGCCAGCTCCTGGTTTCCCGCCTTCGTTATGATGAAGGTATGAAGAGTTTGGAGCAAGCAGAGTATGCACTTTGATTTGGATGAAGATACCTCTATGCATTGGAACTTTTGGGACTTTCGGACGAGATACCAGGTGGGCTTGATTTCACAGCTGCAAGTAATGCTGGGCGGTGTTGATATCGAAATTTAGAAGCTTTTATCTAAGAAACCTACCTATCAAGATGATTATTATAGGCGTTTTATACCATGTCGGGTGTGATATCTTGAGAATTAGAAGAACATGGGTAAATAACCAGTGTGTTTTGCATGACATTAAAAATAGGTTTTGCGTGAAGCTGATAGTTTGTGACGGCCTGGAATTAAAATTAAAAAGAGAACAATATTCCGTACTTTTTCATAGGTTCGTGGAAGCGTTCCACCTGAAGTTTGGTATCATCAGCCACCATGGTGCATAGTGCCAGCTGTAGCCATCAACCACCATCTGCAAGTGCAGGTGCGCGCGCAAAGGTCATCGCCCGTGTGTCTGCTCCAATCACACCCATCTCAACTCTGTTTGACGGGTAGTTGCACAAGCCAAATGGGACCAGTGCTCCTCTTTTTGGTTGCACAGGGCAAAAAGAGCAAAAAGACCGCTCCTGAAGGGAGGGATTCCATGCCATTCAGGTGCACAGACCAGCCTGAATCAGGCACCAACCGGCCGCCGAGCGACAAGGTGCCACACTGCCACTGCTACCCCAACCTTAATTATTTCCCCCGGATTCCATTCCCTCACAACACCCGACACACATTCCACATCCCCCCTCAACGGCCGTGTCGCACAGGGCAGCCAACGACAGACATCGTCTCATAAAGAACAAGAGAACAAGAAAACAAAAGCCGCCATCATGAATAACCATAACCATTCCCTCAGCCACAGTCACAGCCACGACACCTCCTCCAACGGAGGGGATGACACAGACCCCTTCGTAGCGGCCTACCATCAGTGGGAGTTCTCAGCCCGCCACCACCGTAATATAAATGAGGAGTTCGCCAAAAAGTTCCAGGAGCTGTACACCAAGTGCCACAATCTGGAAAATGAATTCGAGGAACAGAAGCAAACTGTCAAGCTCTGGCAGCAGCAGGGCCGCAGAATGGAGCGTGAGCTCAACTTTTACAAGTCCGCCGCCGTATGGAAGCTCCCCCACTTTCACATGCCCCTCGCCTGCCCCTCGCCTGCCCCCAACCCACCAAGAAGCTGACACATGGCCTAGGAAAACGGCGCTTTTGCATTTGTTATTATCGACGGTGACGGTGCTGTCTTTGACGAAGAGTTAATTGCTCTGGGTGAAGAGGGCGGTAAAAAAGCTGCCCATGAGCTACACAGGAGGCTTAAGCAGTACATCCAAGATGACTGTGATCTGCACAACATTGACAATATATTCGTTCACGTTGTCCTCAACGTCCAAGGCCTTTCCAGCGCCCTGGTTCAGTCAGGCACGCTTCCAACCTCGGACTACGCAGCCGTGGGCAAGTTTGGCCGTGGCTTCTGCCGCGCTCAGCCTCTTTTTTCCTTCACAGATGTCGGCGGGGGCAAGGAGCAGGCCGACCACAAAGTACGCAAGCTTTTCGAACTGATGGAGAAGAACATACAGTGCAAATTTCTTGCTCTGGCCGGCTGTCACGATAATGGATATGCCACCTTCTTGGAGTCTTATCGAAACATTCCAAAGATCCGCCTCCTGGAAACCACCCCGGCTGCAGCCGACTTCCGGAGCTGCAACTTTGATCGTTTTTCTATTCCGTCTGTCTTCCGCTCTGAGCCTGTCCCCAGCAAGCCAGGCTCAAGCAAGCCGGTCTCAAACAAGCTAGCTACAGTCACAACCCAGGCCATGATTACTTCTCCCATCCCTAAGCCTCCTTCTCCCACCTCGGCGACCGCTCTTAGGCCTAAGGCTCCCAACGTCCCCCCCTCCAAGGTTCCCGAGGGCAGCTCCAAGTCTGCCGAGACCAGCAGCAATGGAGGCAACAGCTATGCGGCGATTGGCAAGGCGGCATCTAGCCAGACCTTTAGCATAGCGCCCACCAAGAAGAAACCCTCTCAGCAGCCCCTCTTTGCACTGTTTAATAGGGACGACGAACGCGTTGACGCTCCGCTTCCTAAGGCTGATCCCCAAGTCGTGAAGAGAATGGACGAACAGGCCAAGGCGAACGGAGCCAACTTCTGTAACAGATACCATCTCTCGCCGAATGGCACTGGCTGTAAAGCTGGGGACAACTGCAGCTATTATCACTCCGAGACCAAGCTCAGCAAGGCCGAAATATTGGCGTTGAGACATAAGACCAGAAAGATTGTGTGCAATAATGGGAGCTATTGTGAGGATGCCTCTTGCAATTTAGGCCACCACTGCCAGAGCCCGGTCGGTTGCTTTTTCGGCTCCGATTGCCGGTTTGCCGACTTTCATGGCATGGATATTGTAAGACCCCATGTTCATGTGCTAGTTTGTCGTGGGATTCAAGCTAACCGGGATTTAGACTCCGACCCTTAGAGTCCACGAGGATGGCACCAGAGATGTCATTGCTAACTAACAGCACAAACCCCACAAATCAGAAATTTGTTGGACTATAGTATCATTTAAGAAGTTAGATTGGAACCAAGCTCACTGTTGAAGAGAGCTGGCTGGCTATTTGCCTTTTCCCTAGGCAACCAAGCGATGGATTTGCAAATGCAGAAAAAGAATGTTTCCACCAGCCCGAAACGACATTGCACTGATGCAACGTCAAAGGTACGTTATATGTCATATAGGGGACATACATGAGTTTTTTTTTTTTTTTTTTTGTGTTAGGCCACTGACCCTTTGTGCAAATAATCATGAGTCTTTTTTTGAAAAAGTGTTCTCTGGCCAAGTTGGTGGCTTCTCTTACTTGAAAGAACGCTGCCTTTGTTGCGTCACTTCTGAGCCATGTGATTATAAAAAGTTGAATTGTCGTGGGTAGGCAAACATTATAGGCCTCGATTTACAGTACCTATTCTCCGCCAGCTCCTACCCAGTCGTCTTCATGTTCAGCTCCACCCGTCCGTCCAAGTTACTCTTCTCCTTTTCCGAGTCCTCCTCTCAGTTCCCCCTCCTCCGCCTGACCCCTTTGGCGCCCGAAGCTCGTCATTATCGTCAGCTTGCGGCGTGTCTCCCGCACCGTCAAGCTGGGCAGCGCCAAGGTCATCCCGGTTGTCCTCCTGGTTGTCCTCTTGGTCGTTGTGGTTTCTTTTCCCGTCCCCACCATTTGCCCCTCTATTTGCGTCCTTTGGAATTTCAAGATCGTCGTCGATGATGATAGTGCGATCCTCATTATCGCTCTCGTCCGATTCCGAGTCCATCTGGTTAACGGGCTTCTCCAGGGCTTTTACGGTACTTGGTTCTTTACGATTTTGAAAATAACCTTTCAAGATATTCGACCAGACATCTCTCGCCGACCCTTTTTTCTTCTCCACTCTTTTCTCCCTCAGCACATGGTCGAAGAGCGTCGCGCAGCCCCAGAAACGGCCAATGTGTATTCCAGGGTTCGTTTTCCAGGTCTCGTTGATCTTGGCATTTCTCCCGATTATGTGCTCAGTGTTGGGACTTCCCTTTGTCTCTTTCATTGATTTCGCAAGCAATCCCGCCAAGTATCCCAACCGCTTGCCGAGCACGGGGTCCCGGGCATACACCTTTGCGGCTTCAACGTGCTTGAGGTTATGTACCGAGTTTGGGCCCCATTTGATGCCCTGTAGACAGGGCAACATGCAATGAGTCCAATGGTCTCCCAAGCTGCCCCTCTTTTTATTTCGAATGTCGTCGTAAGCGGTATGTTCATGGGTCTTGGGAGGGTTCGAGTTCTTTTCATTATCATCTTGGCACTTGAGGAAGTGGTCAAAGTCAAGAGGGTCCTGGGGGGCAGCTCGAGCCCGACCACGAGCTCTGGGTGGCATAGTTTCGAACGCGCGATCTGGTCCTTTGAGGGGCGGTTGGAACGAATTGGTCAGGGCGATGTGGTCTTGCGATTTGAAACTGGCAAAAAGATTGATCTTTGAAAAACTGTGTTGTAAGAAAATGTATCACGGCTTGTGGAATTTTTGATCAACAAGAGCCAGAGAAGGAATTTGACAAGGCTTTTCAAGGCCGAAGTGCGGACAAAGAAAAAGAGAGCCACCGCCCTCAAAAGGAGCGGTGCTCACAAACAAGGAGCTGCCCCTCCCATTCCGGCACAATGTGTCGAAGTCAGAATAAAGAGAAAACTCTTTTCCCACGGGAAATTGGAAAGGATCCATTGTTGTTGAAGCACATCAGGGCGGAATAAGGGGGGTAATAAGCATCACGGTTTCTTTTTTTTATTTTTGATTATGTATTCAAATACCAACCCCCTAATCCAAAATAAAGCACCCCCTTTTTCTCTTTCCTCTTCCCCCTCCTAAAACAGCAAAATCACAACAAAGCCTCATCAAACCCGCCCCCCTTATTTTCATTCCCTCCCAAATCAACAAAAAGAAACCGCTACAAAAACCGATCAAACCACCTCACCGCCTGCAAGAACGCCTCCTCCTTCCCCAGCCTCTGGCTTGGAACTGAATAATTCGCCCTCACGGCGAACCCATGCGGCGTCTGCCCGTACGTCGTCACCTGGTACGGCTGCGCCTTTGCCAGCAACAGCCCCTCCAGGTTCGCCCTCTGCGCCGGCGTCAGCATGCTATCCGCATCCGCCGCCGCCACCGCAACGGGGCCCACGATCCCAGAGATCTCGGCGTCAGTCAGCAAACTCGGGTGAGCAGCAAACGCGACGTCTGCGCCCCCTAGTACGGAGGAAGGGTTGATGGCGCGAAAGACGTACCGACCCCCAAAGCAGTACCCCGCCGCGGCGATGCGGGATGTGTTGAGGCTGGAGCGGAGGTAGGTTACGGCGGAGGAGATGATGGGGTCCGTGACTTGGGGCGTGTGCCGGGCTAAAAATTCGCCGACGTTGAAGTTGGGGTTGGAGGGGGTGTTGATGTCTTCTGGGGCAGGGGAGCCGTCAAACAGGTCCGGGGCGACAGTCAAGTACCCGGCGCGGGCGAAGGAGTCGACGAGAAGTTTGTTTTGGACGAGGTCGAGGCCGAAGACGTCGGTGAGGAGGAGGATGGCGGTACCGGCGCGGGATTTGGCGCGGGGGTTTTTGGGAGAGGGGGCGGAGATGTAGACGGTGACTTTCATGGTGAGTTTTGTGATTAGTGAGGGGCATGAAGTAAGTTTTGGGAAGAACGTCATCGCATACGGTTGCTCCCGATCTTGATCTCCTTGCCTACAGGCTGGCCTGTGTGTGCGAGAATAGAGGCATCGATAGGATGACCAGTCTTCTTGTTACTCGATTGGCCGGCTTGGACAGCACCTCCAAAGAGGAGCAACGCGCTCGTTATGATGGAGGAGCGCATGGGTGTTGATCTCAGTGAGTTGAACCTGACAGACAATAATATGGCTGCGAACCAATTCGCATCGGTTGGGGGAAGGTGGCTTTATATAGGTAGGTGGCCATCGTGAACTTTACACCTCCACCCAGGGTTGCGGTGACGATCAGGGCCCTTGCATGCAATTAATTACCTGCATCACATCATCCACACCCGAGCATCTTTACCGCAGGCGCAACAGAAAGCCGTGAATTTCCCGATTGGGCAACGGGCTCTCACATTTGCCTTTTTACCGCCATCTCGCCATCGAGCTATGGAAGTGGTTATACGGCTTACACCAGCGGGAAGCCAACAACAGGCTAGGTAGTTGTTAAAACCGACGGTCCCCGGTGAGATAGTTGGTCCTGGTACCGGGATCCTCGCTGGTCATTTGTAAGCGCACGAGTGAGATATGCCCAGATCTACATATACTTTAGGCTTGCAGACCTATGGATGGCGATAGGCACTACCCCTCCCTGACGTAACAGCCAACGATGCTGATACAACCCAACAAACGGCTTATCTCCGTCCCGAATACGCTCGAGGTAAGCGAAGAGATATGTGTGACAGCAATTGGCCCTGACCTCTCCCGTTTCATTGTCTATTCCGTGTGGGGGATGACATAGGGGTGCCTTGCCGAAGCCACTACCCCCCTTTCCCATGATCTCGTTCCAGCCCAACAACTGCCGGGTAGTTACCTCGGCCAGCCATCCGGTCCACGTGTATACCACGGCGTATGCGTTAGGTGCTTCCCGATCTGCGCCATAGGCATCGATGCTCATTAAAATCTATTCTCTATTCCTATCAAGACATTATCGTCATCGCCGACATTACCACGCCATCCTCTCCTTTGCTGCACTCGGTAGGGCGTCACAAAGACCCCCTATTGTGCACTCTGCAGACCGCAAACCCGACCCGTCCAAACATCCATTGGGTCCGGTGCGAGCATATACACATCCCTGCCACTCTTTCTATCATACGCAATCATGAGATCGTCACACCCTACGCGCCAGTATAAGGCGGCTCCTTATACTTCTTCCCCAGCGACCGCCTCATAACCGCCTGATCTACCCGTCCTTCCCCTCAGTGCGTCCATCACAGCTGGGCTCTCATACATTTCCGTGTAGTTGACCGGCTGCCCGCCGAGCATCGCAGCACCGGTTTCCCTCTTTCCAAACAGCGGTGCGGGATCACACCAAAAGTCCCTGCAATTGGTAACGCAGCCGCGGTTGTAAGGATTTCTGCTCTTTCTCTTGTTGGCCGGGTTGGTGGCAGCCCCTTTGCCACGGGCCGTTCGCATGAAGATGTCGACTCCGAGCAGCCTGCTCATTGTCTTGAGAATACCACCGTGTCTGTGGCCATGCTTGTGGCCGTGGCCGCCTTCGCCGGCAGCGGATCCAGACGGAGGTTGTTGCGATGGATCAAGTGGGGCGCCAGTCGAGGTGAAAGCCGATGCCAGTGAGGCAGCAGAAGCGTGGTTGACGCCAAACATATTTTCGTAGGTTGTCATGGCGCGGGCGAGCTGAATTAACTGAACAGACAAAAGCATAGACACCCAGACGAGCTGGAGCGACGCCCAGATGGCCGTCAGCAAGGTGTACGCATCTGCATTGACGACTTTGCAGATGCTAGGAGCGAGGAGATTGCATTCTTCTGAGACCTCAGGAGACACGGTGTTGAAGTAACGGTAGGTGAGGAAATCGTAGAGGATGATGGCGAGGGTCAGGTTGATGAGGTACATGAAGAAGTGGCGGTGGTTGTTGATGCCGACGCAATTGTAGACCCAGGGACAATGATGGTCATGTTTGGCAACACAGCGCTGGCACCTACGGCAGTGCTTGCTGCGCAACGGCGTCCGAATCATGCAAGTAACACAGAAATGGGACTCGTCGTACTTCCACTGGCTGATCAGCTCGTCGATGGCAGCCCTCTGTTCCGCGATTCCGTTCATCTTGGGTACGAATCCCGGATCGTCAACCATGGATCTGACGTAGAAGAATCCCGTCAAACCAAGTGTAATGGCAAAAGCGAAGTTGAGCAGGTAGGTCCCGTCTTCGCCAAACGTCGTGGTGGGGAAGACGGTAAACAGCCAGTTGAGGCCAACCCAAAACAGAGAAGCAGCGAAGATACCGGTCATCCAAGGCTATACGATCCGGAGTCAGTATAAATGCCCTGGCAAGAGAGGGTGCAAATAGGGGAGACGGCCTACCGTCTTTTCAAATGACCTCATGTCAGGTGGCGCATAGGCAATAACCTGCTGGCCAACCCACTGGATCGAGTAAGCCACGATCAAACCGATGGGAATGCCCGCGTAGACTGGCATCCCGGCAAAGATATGCAGAGTCACCCACACCAGGACGAACGGCCACAGGAAGAAGAACTTGGTTGTAAACCCTCTCCTGTCCTGCAAGAGGCAGCTTGATCCCGGCCAGCTCGGTATTATCGCATTGGCATCCTCATCGTAGCCACACTCGTGAAGAGCCTTGTGCCATGCCCCTGCTGTGTTCAACTCCTTAGCCGTGAGGGAAGGTGTCTTGCCCGTCGTGGTTTTGGCGAACCGATCCGCTCCATACTCAAGAAGCTTCTGAATGCAGCCTGCGCTTCCCTTTACCAGCGCCCAGTGCAGCGCCGTAAAGCCTTGCTCGTCCTTGGCGTGAACACTGGCCCCCCATCGGAGAAAGACGTCGACGCAAGCTGGATAGCCCTTGTAGGCAGACCACATAAGACCGGTGTGGCCGTAGGCATCCTCCACGTCCACCGGTATGCCTTGGTGTAATAACAACACAATCAGGAGCAGGTTACCGTTGAAAGTGCTGATGTGTAACGTATTGTATCCTTGAGCATCGGAAATCAGGGGGTCGGCGCCGTGTTGAAGGAGGAGGTGGACAGTGTAGTAGTGACACCTCTGAGCGGCCCATTGTAGTGGTGTTGCAACACTCTCGCCTCCTTTTCGGTTGATCTCGGCGCCGCGCTCGACCAGGAACTTGCACATGGCATACTGGTTGTTGATGGCCGCCCACTGCCAAGGAGGTAAACGTCAGCTTCATCCAGGAACAGCAGGGCAGAGAATAACGAACATGTAATGGGGTTATTCCCTCGTCGTCAGTGTAGGTCGCGTCGTAGTCCCCCGTCTCAAACAGCTTTTCCATGCCGGCAATGTCACCCGTTCTTGCCATCTGCATAATGTCACCCTGGACTGGATCCCCCTCGCCGGGGAGGTTGCCCAACTCGACCTCATTGTTGAGCTTTGGCGTGGCCATGTCCGACTTGGATGGAGGTTGGGCCGGCGCGCCGTTCGCCGAAGGGGTCGCTGATGCGTCGGGACGTTGCGCCATCGTTGGGGGTGGGCTTTTGTGGAGTGCCTCCTGAATATCTGGTCCGATCTCGAGCGTCCAAGTCGGCAGCCGAAAAGCGAAGTTGGGAATCCCGAAAATATGGAGATAGACCGGCGAATTCGGGCTGACCCCCTGCTTCCGTCCCCCTGGTCGATGGCGTCTGTTGAGTTTAGAGCGCCAAAGAGAGCTGGGCTGGATAGGCTACAAAGATGGTAAATAATGGACGTGAGCTTGACAACCAAGTCAAAGATAGGCGAGATACGGCGGTATCTAGAGACTGGAATCTCTTGAGGGGGCTTTTTTTTGGGAGGGGGAATTCTGTTCAGACTCTCCAGTGGCCAGGACCAGCCAACAACTGCATGCACGGCGACGCAACGAGGCTGAGCTAGGGACCCTTTTGCATCTCGAGCACTGATTTGTCAACCGACTTGGAGCAGGAGCCCCACCTGCGGCTGTGCGTCTGACCGCCACTGACAGCCCTGAGCAGCCCCACAGCGCGCGCCTGTTCTGCTGTCCTCGGCCTTGTGGGGCCGTGACCGCAAAAGTGCTACGTAACGAACAACTCAACCCGCTGTGTTAAAATTCCCATGAGCCGATCGGACCATGCTGTCGGATGACGGGTGGCCCCATATCTTCCACTTCGGATCTCAAACTCCCGGGCCCAGCCAATCGCAGGGTCACTTTCACAAGAGAATAATAAGAGCGCAGCGCTAGCTACTGCTGTCTGTTCAAGCTTCCTTTTTTTCGATCTTCTTGAAACCAAAGAGAAGCCATCCTCAACCTCTTCACCACCTTCTCTTCCACCATCGACGGACAGGGCATCCATCCACACGACCGACCTCACGATGTCCCTCCAAACCCTCAAAGACCTCCTCGAGGTCTCCCTCACCCCCTCGCCCACAGTCATCATCCTCGGCCTTGTCTTCTGCGTCGTAGCCCCCATTCTCCTCCACTTTCTCTACTCAACCGCGACTCCTTACACCACCCTCCCCTCCGTCCTCCTCCTCGGCCCCCCCGGAGCAGGCAAAACCGCCCTGACAACCCTCTTCGAGCGCGGCCCCAACCAACCTCCCAATGGCCCCGTCGCAAAAACCCACACATCCCAAGTCCCCTCCTCCATCGAGCTCTCCGTCAACTCCGACGACCCCTCTACCTCGTACAAGACAAACCTCGACAGCGAAGGTGCCACCGCGAAAAAGTTCCTCCTCGTCGACACCCCTGGCCACCCCAAGCTCCGCGCGCAATCTTTGGTACATCTTAACTCCGCCGAGCCAACGATCAAGTCTTCCTTGGTCAGTGACGGCGGCGCAAAGAGCAAGATCAAGGCGGTCGTCTTCATGGTTGATGCCGCCGCTCTGGCGGACGGTGACGCGCTCCCCTCGGCGGCCGAGTACCTTTACGATGTCCTTCTGACGCTGCAAAAGAGGTTTCACAGCCGCAACGGGAGCAGGGCGCCCGCGTCGATGCCCGTGTTGGTGGCGGCGAACAAGCTTGATTTGTTCACTGCGCTCCCGGCGGCGTTGGTCAAGTCGAACCTAGAAGCTGAGCTGGGACGGATTCGCGCCGCGAGAAGCAAGGGGTTGCTTGACTCTGGTGTTGGGCAGGATGAGGTCGCTGCTGGTGAGGAAGGGGACTGGCTTGGTGGGGACGGCAGCGAAAAGTTCTCGTTTGCTCAGATGATGGAGTTTGATGTCGATATTGATGTCATTGGGGGCAGCGTTATTGGAGATGGGCCAGGAGCGGAAAAGTGGTGGAAGTGGATTGGCGAGAGGGTATGAGGAATCGGCTAGGACATGGTATGAATTTTTTGGGTATCAAAAGGGACAATATCTCCTAGTTGTAATTGTCACAGCAAGGCCGTGTGAATGGGTAATGAACAGGGCGGGAAAATATGATCTACAAAACTTTTAATGCAACCAATAATCATTTAATTGTAGTTTATGGGTATAAAATATGCACACAAAATGCCATTCCCAAAACACCCTCCCCATTTTGCACGGGTTGAGCCCCAAAGTACGCCGACCAGATGCTAGCAAGTCTAAGAGTCGCTATCCCAAACCACCAAAGATGTTGAGTCTTGGTTTCTTCTTCCCAGCTTATACACAGAAATGGAAACACAAATGCTACACAGAAATATCAATTCACAAAGAACGCCATGCCCTGACCCCAGACGCAACCTGTCCTCATCATCCGCCTTTTTACTTGTGTTTGACCATATAAGTCAACAGGTCCACCTTGGTAACGACAGCAACGGGCTTCGAGCCATCCTCAGCCTTCTCAGTGATGACAGCCGCGCTGTTCCACTCGAGGAATCTGCTGAGGGCAGACAGAGGAGTGTCCATGGTGATCTCAACAAACTTGCGCTTCTTGTTCTTGAGGTCGGAGCCGAACTGGCGGGGATCAGTGACAATCTCGTCAATGCGCTTGAAGTTGAACATGACGTCGCTGACGGGACTCTTGGGAGAGGCGCGGCCCTTGGAGATGTAGCTGAGCAAGTTCCCGAGGGTGACCAGACCAGCGAGCTTGCCACCGGTCGGAGTAAGGACAGGGAGCTGATCAAAACCCTTGTCACGCATCATCTCAATAGCCTCGGCGCATGGGCTGTCGGCAAGGACAGAAGATACGGGCTTGAGGCGGAGCGCGCGGACAGTAGCGCCACCATAAGGGTCGATCTTGCTGGGAGTCTCGGGATCGGCGGAAACAGCGTCGCCACCGCTGACGTTGGTGTCGTCGTTGGGGAGGAGGTCGTTCGCAGCAAGCCAGTCGTCGTCGGCAAACTTGGAAAGGTAAGAGCGGATGCTGTCGGGGAGGACAACAACGACAACATCACCCTTCTTGAAGCCAAAGTCCTTGACAGCCTTGAGCATGGCCGCCATGGCGCTGCCGGAGCTGCCACCAACCAACAGACCCTCCTCAGCAATGAGACGGCGAGCAAGCTTGAAAGACTCGCGGTCGTCAGTTTTGTACCACTTGTCAACAATCTCGCGGTCCAAGACGTCGGGGATAAAGTCATAGCCAATGCCCTCAACCTTGTAGGGCTGGTTGGCCTTCTCCTCGTTCAGGCTCTCGGGAACGGCAAGGATGCTGCCATGGGGATCGGCAGCAATGACCTTAATGTTCTTGTTGTGCTTGCGCAGGCCCTTTGCAATACCGCTGATGGTGCCACCGGTACCAGCACCCGCGACAACAGCCGTGATGTTACCACCAGTCTGAGCCCAGATCTCCTCGGCGGTGCCAAACTCGTGCGCGCGCGGGTTGTCGACATTGGTATACTGGTCGAGAATGTGGGAGTTGGGGATCTCCTTGAGCAGGCGGCGCGCGACACCGATGTGGCTTTCGGGGCTGTCCCAAGCAGCCTGAGTGGGCGTGCGGATAATGGTGGCACCGAGAGCGCGAAGGACCGACACCTTCTCAGCGGACATCTTCTCGGGGAGAGTAATGATGGTCTTGTAGCCCTTGATGGCGCCAACCAACGCCAGACCAATACCACTAGCTTGGAGTTAGCATGCACACGAAAACGAGAGCCGCAAATTCTCCAGCAAGAATTCACTTACGTGTTGCCGCTGGTTGGCTCGATCAGAGTGTCACCAGGCTTGATACGTCCGCTCTTCTCAGCCTCCTCGATCATACGAAGCGCTATCCTGTCCTTGACACTGCCGCCGGCGTTAAATAGCTCAACTTTGGCGTAGACCTCGCACTCGATGCCGAGGGACTGGGGGATCTTGTTCAGGCGCACAAGCGGCGTGTTGCCGATAAGCTCTGTAGCCGACATCTTGATGTTTGTCTTGGCCACCTGCTTGTCAAAGATGGGAATTGGGACTTGCGACACAAGGCCACGGTGGTTGGCGCCGTTGGGGTTCGACATTGCGACTGCTGTGCGAGGGAGAACTGGAACTTGGAAGACCGGAATATTTTATGGTGGAGGCGGGGTTGGCGGTTTCCTGGTGTTCTCCAAGAGGTCAAAGAAGGAACAGAAAGAGGGGAAGGGGCGGCAGAAAGCAGAGAACAATGAGCACTGGAGAGGATTTGACTTTGCCACGGGAGAGGGCAGAAATTGAAGGCAGGATGGGGTGATGGCATGCGAAAAACCCATCAGTGATTTAGTAATGGGAAGCCGGGCTGACCTTGCTGCATCCGTTATCCACCGAAGCCGATGGTATGCGCCACCGACCCCGAACCTTGGGCGCTTCTTCCACACTGCCCAGACCTCCGGAACCGACCGTCTGCAGGGGGGAAGATGTCAGACGCCCCGCACTATTCGTTCGAGAAGCATGCCAATTCAGCACGTGCGGGCGGGAGTGCCGTGTACTAACAGATTTCTTCGCGATCCCGCATCAAACGTGCCCCATGGAAAACGTGGGGTACCCATCAAGTTGCAACGGCTTTTCCAGACCACCCTTCTATCATTATTACGATTCTAGCATTACGGAGTATTAACTACGATACCAAGGAGAAATCCCAAAATGTCCAGATACCCACGTCCCACGCTCGTCATGCAACACCTACTCCTCAAGCCCACTCCCGTGTCACATTGACCGCCCTGCAGTTCTTGCCATCCGGCTCACCGCCCGCTACCCAGGTCAAAGCATCGCCATACCGATAACCAGAGCCATAATACGTCGCGCAGATGAACCACTTGTAGTAATTTAGGTTCCAACCTTCTTCCTCCTGCTTCACCGGGCTGTACGACCTCGCACGCTGGAACAGCTTGCCCTCCTCGTCGAACTGGACTCCGGACCCATCGCCCTGCATCGGGCTCACTTCAACCGGCTGAACATTGCTTGCGAGTGAAGAGATGATTCCGAAGACGGAAGGCCAACTCTGCTCAGGCGCCCAGTGAAGCTTTCCCGGGAGGCAGTAAGCGTTTGGATCATTGGTCGCGGTGTTGTTGTAGTAGAAGTTAACAGAGATGGCCGACTGGTTGTAGTCTGGGTTGCCCTCCTTCAACCAGGCATCAGAAATGAGCTGCCGGAAGGGAGGGCCAGCATGCACTGAGACAAGCGTAGTGCCGTTGAGTCTCGCATCATCACTGGTAAGTCGAAGGCGGAACGGGGGCGACTGGACATCGTAAATGCAGTCGGACTGTGCAGCGGCAAGAGAGAAGGCCGTTGCAAGCGAAACAAAAATTGTGCAGGTAAAGTGATGCATCTTGTTTGATGGTATTTTTTGAAGGAGTGGTAGGTGTCCAAGTTGTAAATCTTATTCGTTGACTGACATGTTCATGCCAGTCCTCCTTGTCGTGATCCTCGTCCCTATTATATCAATCAACGCAGCATCCCGGAAAACTGGCATGGCTGGCAGTCTGTCTGTACGATGATCCACCAACGTTACATTTCGTGTAGAACCCAAGACCACCTCGTGTATGCAGCCAGAGTAAGCGACTTCATACTCTGATATTCCCGGCTAAACATAGCCTCGTCTCCCGTTGGACAAACAACGATCATGCGGCGCCGCAAGGTCTCTTGGGGGCTAAGTTCAGAACCAACATCGATTGCCGTCTAGACTAAGCCTCAAGTTATAGACAAAGCTCTTGGACTCACCGCTCGAGGCACCCAGCATATTAAAACCGTATCGTTGGGACGTACCTCTGGGTACTACCTGCAATGCAACCATCAAAATATACCGGTTGGTCAGCCTTTTAGTGACAGTTTGTTGTTTCCAGACTATATCCCACAGATCTCTGCATCCTCCTCGTTCGTCCACCGCGGAGTACAAGTACGAGGATCTCGGTAGGCTAATGGCACCATGCAGTAGTAACTACGAGAGGAATCACCCAACTCTAAAGATCATCCAGGCTGGCGACATGTCGGTGGAGTGTGGCGGTAGTTTTGGATCGGGTGTAACCTCAATGCCGGATCTCAGTCTAAGAGCAGAAGATATTCTGGAATAATCGATCATCCCATATCCGAGTTCTTGCGCGAAATGATAACTCTGTTCAAAACAAGATGATGATCTTCAATGCGCCAAAGTATGCAATCCATGAGGTTTCTGAATGCGCGTTGCGAGGACATCGGGCATTGACATTGGCTCGAACGACCAGACATCGTTGAACTGAACATCAAAGACTGTTTCTACTTCTCCTTCACAGGAGTGTGCGGCTTTTCTCCGGGAACCATATTTCTGGAGTTACCCACATGATTAGCGAATGCGTCATTTGAAACTACGGTGAGCCTCGAGTTGTAGCTTTGGGCGTTTGTGACATTGGGAAGACGTATACATCAAGCCATGTACGAGGATTCTCAACAAGACCAGACCCATGGTAGGTTGCCAGCGCGGTGATGGTGGCACATTTCTGGCTTCAATTCTTTCTCGGGTCTCGGCTCTTAAAAGGAAAAAGATTTGAAGTCGGTTAGATGGAATGGGTGGGTGTAAGACTGTCCTTACCAACCTCTGTGACAGTATGTGGTCAACATCATCATTGTGAATTCCAGGCCTGATTGTGAGCCAGGCGATGTCGACAAACCGACTTCGAGAGGCCTGAGGCCGTCGAGGGACATGTACAACACCTTCCCTGTTTGGGGCAGAAATATTTTCCACAATAGCAGGCCCACAGATTGAGTATAATTAAACTGCTCTGTCTGACTGATTAACGGCCAATGTGTCACAATCGTTGATGAAAGAACTAACGCACGGAGCGCAGGATGCTCCCAGCCAATCATTACGAACCAATCGGGAGTGGAGCGACGGGCTCG